>JAQZBX010048695.1:0-20131 GCA_029593785.1 Cabassous unicinctus
AGGTCCCAGGTTCATTCCCTGGTCTCCAGTGCCTTAAAAAAAAAACAAAAAACTAAAGCAGAAAGGCTTTTACCCACAGAAACCTTTGCAAGTAATAGAAAGAAAAAAAACAGAGGGCGTCCCTGTATGTACACTGATGTTTTTCTTTTCAATAAAATATATTAAATAAAAGCCCAGATCTCCTCGTTCGATGCCCTTTCCCGGCGTGCGGGGATAGTTCTGACAGTGCGGACGGCGTAGGGAGATCTATGCTGGCGAGCCCCTTTGAGGGCGGAGCTGGATGGAGGGGCTACCTCCTCTCCTGCTCCGTAGTGTACCTGGAAAGAAGGGCGCCTCTTCTAGAGACTAGCACCTTCCAGCGCAGCGGAAGAAGGGAAATTTAAAAGCATTCAAATCAAGTCAAAATCACACCACTTGTCACAAGGTCTGAAAAAAGACGAGGAGGAGATCTCCCCGAGGTGGCGGCGGCAGTGGTCGGACCGTGTGTTGATGCTTTGGCCACGAGAAAGCCTTGGTTTCCCCACGTGGCCCTCCATGTAAATGAAAACCCACCAAGCTGAACACTTCCAAGTGGGTGAATTCTACCTTACGGAAACCGTACTCGCGAAGGGCGGTTCTACAAATGGCGAAGGTGTGGTGACAGAAGGGCTGTGGCTCGACTCACGGAGACCAAGACAGTCTCCAAAGCTCAGGGGAAGCCACGCACGTAACCACTTCCAGAGAACGTGGCCAAGCGAGGCGGGAGGCGGAGCGTGGCAGCGGCGGGCGTCGCGTGGAGCCACGTGTTCCTGCCTTCGCGCTCAGCCTCTTCCTTCCTTGCGGCAAACGCATCCGTAGGAAGATGCGCCTGTGTCGCCGCGTTTACCAGTCGTGTGCGGCTAATTCTGATTATAAGCAGTGGGTTGTAGCTGTCGCAGGATCTACTCAGATTCTGCATTACTGACCTGTTACTGAGAACAGCAGCTCTGGGTTCCCATTGCGACTCACCCACGTAACTGCGTGGCCGTGGACAAGTCTTCTTTCAGTGCTTGCCAGGGGCCTGCGTGGGGACGTCAGCTGCGGCACTGGCCCCAGGGAACTCAGCATTCCGTCTCAGCCTCAGCATAACGGCAGAGGGCACTCTAGCCTGCCTCCCTCACAGGTGTGCCAAGGTCTAAGGGCAGGTGTGGGGAAACCTCCACGGCCGGGCGGGGCGAGGCCTGCCGTCTCTCTTCTCGTAGAGCCTTAGAGAGGCGTTTTTATTATGTACCTCAGCGAAAGGGTTAGTGAACACTTCTAGGTGCCCCAGCAAACCACACATTTATCCCAGTAGGCTGCCTGTGGCTTTCTGAGAAAGGCACTTTCACCAAGTTAGAGCATATTCAATTCCTGGCGAAGAGAAGAACTAGCCCCCTGAGCCCCAGGTAGGACCCAGCCCCCAGAAGCGAAGGATTGCCGAGCACTGCGAAGCGGCGCTGCAGAGTGGCGAGGCGGGCGCCGGGAAGCGGACGGATGGCTGTGTGGGCAGGGCCCTTCCCCGCGCTCCTGCTTGGTGACAGTTCCCTTCACTTGGTGGCGGCGTTGCGGGCGTTTCCTTTGAGTAGACTTCTCTGTATTGCTCATGCCATGGATGCTCTAAATTTGATTTCCTTGCTGTCTTTCAGACAGAAACAATCTCCGCCAGTCAAGAAACGCCCAAAAGTATCTGGCCATGGATCTAGAAGATGAAGAAACCATGAGTAAGAGCTCGGCCTGTCACGCAGCGTTGAAAGTAGCTGGTTAAAATCTTAGTTTTCATAAAGTTATTGAATGAGACCAGTTTTGGGAAAGGTGATGTTTCCAATGACATGGCATGTTTTCCCCTGTTAACAGAGGCACGTGTTTAATTTCTGATGTGCTCTCTGCCATCGGTATCAGCACCTCACGTGGCATTTCCCCGCAGCTGTGGGTGTGCATTCCCTTCCTCGTTACTGTCGTGAGGCCGTCACTGACACACCTGGAGGTGGAACACACGGCTCCAGGTGCCCGTCTCGTAGAGCCCCGTGCTTCACGCTAACTCATGCCACCGTGGCTCTCGTAACAGTGGTCTGATTTTTCACCAGTCTCGGATAACCTTTGAGGCTGATTTAAATACCTGGTCTTTTGGGATAACAATACTTAAGTTTTTTTTCCTCCAAATATAGTTGATTCTCTGCATTTTGAGGGAAGGGCTCACTTTAGTCTGTTGATCTTAAGTTTCCAAGGACTCTCCTGAGCCCTGGAGCTGCTGCCCATGTCCCTTTCTCCTCCCCGTGCTTCCTCGTTTGGGGCTGGGGGATTGAGAGCCCCAGGGGTGCACCAGCCAGGTCATGGCTCTATGCTGCCTGTCGGGAAAGTTCTACGAGCGTCCTGCTCTCCTCTGTTTTATTTTTAACCTCAGAGAGTGATGCGTTTAAATAAGCTTTAATGCTCCCGCTGACATTGGGAGAGTTTAATAGGGAAATTACAGTGAAGGCATCATTTTCCAAATTTTATATATATTTGTGTGTGTGTGTGTGTGTGTGTGTGTGTGTGTGTACGCATTCTTATTTGTCTTGGAAGAACACACAGCTGTGGGTGAGATGAGTCACATGTTCTTGAGTGTGGTTATTGACAACTAGAGCTCAGGCCATTCCCCGTGAGTTCACACAAAACCCACACGCTGAGGTCTCAGAATTGCTCTTGCCGACCGCATATAACCCAGATGTTCACCCCAGAAAAGCTTCTGCATTGTGTTAACGCTACACGAGTTCTCTTGTGGATAATACAAAGTGCACTTGGGCCTGTGTTACGTCAACTGTACAGTAAACCTTCTCTTTGTTCGGTTGTCTGTGGGATGTAAGCTTAAGAAAAACATACCTTGCTGCCCACGAGCCACGTGACCAGCGTGCTCACCTTGTTTCTGCTGCTATGTGTGCTGCCTTCGGCTGCCTGAGTTTTTTTCAGGTTGGTGTCCTCATCGGATCCTCCTCTTAAGACCTTTTTAAAACCAGCCGCCTATTTTTACTGGTTAATTCCATTGTCCACTTCCAATTTTGCCACCATTTTGATAAGAGATTATGCTAGCATGCCTCGTTTGAGAAAACGTCGCCTGGGGTTTGCCAGCATCGTGTTCTGCATGGAGGGGCTGGCTTGTGCCCCCCAGACCATCCTCTTGGTCTGGACAGTTTCCCGTAGGCCCTGGAAGCAGTCATCTGGTCTACCTGGACCCCCTGCGCCCGTGTAGCTTGTGCAGCATGGCTATTTCGTCAGTGCAGGAGTCTCCTCTTCCCCAACCTGATCCCGTGATAACCTACCAAAATAAGCTTCCTTCCAAATAATTTTTGTGGAAAGAAAAGCTGCTAATTTTAGTGCTGCAACTTGGGAAAATGCTAATTCTGTTTCATTTTGAAAGCAATGCACATTTTTTTGTGGTTAGTATTTCTCTTATGAAATATTATAGCATGCCATGTAAAGAGGAAGCATCTATTTAATACAAGTCATAACAGTGGGGTTGCTTTCTCCAACTTTAGTATTTTATTTTCCTTTACATACTAACATTTTTCATGTGGAGGAACATGGGCAGTATTTCATTGCTTCTAAAGTGAATAAGAATTTAAAATGTATGTGAATTATGTTATAGAAAGTATATTTTTCTTGTGATCTCAAAATTATTTGTCAATGCAATGCTGATTATTTTTATTTCCAAAGGAAAGCATTCGGTTGTTTCAGAGGTTTGAAATATTTAACTATATGCATGTCAGAATACATTTGTTATGATTTGATTATATTGATCAAGAATTCTATTTAGCATTAAAATTAAAATGTAAGCTGTAACCTAGTATACAATGTTCTTGCTCATTTTATTAATCTTTAAATTCTGTCTTGGCTCTACTTCTTTTAACCTTTTGTTCCCTTTGAGCACCGAAAGGAGTGACCTATTGAGCTTTTGCTGGAGGATGTTATAAATGAAAATTTAGTGCATATCCCATCAGCTTTGTCAACTGGGAGAAGTGGCGTGTGAGTGTCAGGAATATTTTGGAGACAGATGCGTAGAGAGTTTCAAGTCTCCTAATACCTGCCGGTGTGCAGTGTGAGTTCCCCGAAGGCTGCGTTTAGACCCGGCTGGTTCGTTTGGGCTGAAGGATGAGAGCCCTGAGTTAAGGCTCTTTCCCTCTGAAGGTCGGCCGCTCTAAGCCCTCTCACGAGGAGCGCTGAAGGGCTTTCGTGTTTTCTCGGTTTGCGTAGCTTAGTGAGAATCCACTTTTACACTAGGTAGCAGGACAGCCTAGAGCCACCGTCCCGGGCACTTGTTAACCGGTTTACAGCTGTAAGAAATGCTCTGGTTGTTTAAAAGATTTGCTGTAGATTTTTGCCAGCTGGTGGCAGGGGTCTTGTAATACAGTCACATCAGCAAAATGAGAAAACGTCAGGGCTTCACGCCTCAGCCAGCCTGGAAACATTAACGATGTAAAAAAGAATTTATAAAAGCTTTGTTAACGTAAAGGGAGGATTGAGTTCTTTGTCAGTCCCCTTTTTCAAATAAAAATCCTGTTTATTCTGCCATGAACTTTTAGAGTTTCAAAAATTATCTTTATTAATTTTAATTATAAATTCCCTTTAGAAGGTAGGATAGCCATAGTTTTCTGAAAATCCATCACATATTTGCTTTATACACGCTAAAAAAGACCAAATTGCCGGCATTAGTCAGGAAGTTAAGAAGCTGTAGCCTTGGGAGCGGGTGTAGCTCAGTGGTTGAGCTCCTGCTTCCCATGTACAAGGTCCTGGGTTCAATCCCTGGTACCTTCTTGTAGGAAAAAAAAAAAGAGGTTGTTGTGGATTGCCTGCTGCCTGTTTTGCATTTTATTCTCTTCCCCCTGTCCTGGAATGTATTAAGAGGTAAATCAATGCCCATATATAATGAAACAATTTCAATGAATACTAGAAGTAAAGATTATCTCCTGAAATAATTTTTAAAAACCAGAATATTTTATGTAATTACATAAGCAGTTTCCTAAGATTGAGTCATGAACTCAATCAAATAATTTTATATGTTGATTGAATATTTTAAACCCGAAAAACTAAGTAACTTGTGAATATGTTTTAAAATCATGTTCCTTATTCTGGCAGATGCTGCAATAAAGAGTTCACAGGTAATATGAAGGTAAATGAATAGAAAGAGAGAAATTGTCTTTGCCGACATGAAATTGCCATTTCATTAGACTTATTAATTTAAGGTTTTCTGGATAAATATACCGTCCCACATTTTGATAAGCTTAAATAACATGTCTCTGGATCTTTAAAGTAGTCTCAGTAGAAAAAAAATTATTTTAAAAATTCACCTTTTAATGCAAAAGCAGCTAGTGACATTAAACAGGACCTGCCTCAGCCATTACTCAGCAGAACTCAGGTGGCTGGTTCAGTTTAGTCCCTAGTTCTCTGTTCACGCAGCAAGGACAGGACACGCGCGCGCATCACGGGACCAGTTACGAAGGCAGATGAAGGAATCTATAAATTTTGCATTTACAACATCCTGCGACGAAGGCGTTGTAAGTTACTCTTTCTGGGCACCGCAGGTTCCAGCAGCGCCGACATCAAGGAAAACCGCAATCGGGACAACGTGCCCCCCAAAGACGGTGGCGCTCCCGGGCCCGGCGAGGGGCCGCAGCTCTCCAACGGGGGCGGCGGGGCCGGCCGGAAGCGGCCCCTGGAGGACGGCAGCCACGGCCACTCCAAGCTCCGCCTGAAGAGGAGGCGGAGGGCGCCCGGCCCCGTGCTGCCCAAGAACGCGCTGATGCAGCTTAACGAGATCAAGCCGGGCCTGCAGTACTCGCTGCTGTCCCAGACGGGGCCCGTGCACGCGCCGCTCTTCGTCATGGCCGTGGAGGTGAACGGCCAGGCCTTCGAGGGTTCCGGCCCCACAAAGAAGAAGGCCAAGCTGCACGCCGCCGAGAAGGCCCTGAGGTCCTTCGTCCAGTTCCCCAACGCCTCGGAGGCCCACTTGGCCATGGGGCGGACCCTGTCGGTCAACACCGACTTCACGTCTGACCAGGCCGACTTCCCCGACACGCTCTTCAACGGCTTTGAGACGCCCGACAGGCTGGACCCGCCCTTCTACGTGGGCTCCAACGGCGACGACTCCTTCAGCTCCAGCGGGGACCTCAGCCTGGCGGCGTCCCCCGTTCCCGCCAACCTGGCCCAGCCCCCCCTTCCTGTCCCACCGCCTTTCCCGCCCCCAAGCGGGAAGAACCCCGTGATGATACTGAACGAGCTGCGTCCTGGACTGAAGTACGACTTCCTCTCCGAAAGTGGGGAGAGCCACGCCAAGAACTTCGTCATGTCAGTGGTGGTGGACGGGCAGTTCTTCGAAGGCTCCGGAAGGAACAAAAAGCTCGCAAAGGCTCGGGCTGCGCAGTCGGCCCTGGCCGCCATTTTTAATTTGCATCTGGATCCAACCCCGTCTCGCCAGCCTGTCCCCAGCGAGGGGCTCCAGCTGCACTTGCCGCAGGTGAGGAGCCCGTGCTGCTGCTTTAAAGTGGGTGGGCGCTTGCTTCTCGGTCACGCATGTAGGTGGGTTTGGTTTGCAGGCCTGGTGACTTTCCGTCTTGCCGTCGCTGTTCCCGGTGAGTATGGCTGCCAGGGGAGGCCGGAGCTGGACGCATGGGCCAGTCCGGTTACAGAAACTCACGCACGCTGGCGGCCCCAAGGCGGCCCGGGGACACTGGAAGCCCCGCCCCCAGGCAGAGTCTGCGGCGGCGTCGCGTGCCGAGCCTGGCTCCACAGCGCGGCCCCCTCGCCCTTCCCCTTCCAACCTACCGCACCCTCTGGAGCGACCCTCTACCAGGACAGGCGTTAGCGGGAGAGAGGGAGAAGGGTGAGAACACGGGAGCTGCGCCCCAGTTCAGGCGTCTGCCTCCAGAGGCCTCAGCTGGGAATCGCGTGACACCCAAATCTGTGTGAGGGCGTCCAGGCCCCTCGCTCAGCATTGCTGGCTGGTGGCTGAGGGCTCTGTCCAAGCAGAGAACAGGACGATGGTCGCGAGCCCCCATCGGGAGGGGGCGGGGCAGGCGGAAAGCAAGCCCTGCAGTGCGTGCTCTGGGGTAAACCAGGGGCCTGGGAGCCACGCTGGACCCCGAGTTTCCCCCGTCGCGGGCAGGTGGTGGGTGGCGCACACTAAGCTTGGTCTTGGACAACCCCCCCATCCCATAAAGTCAGGATGAAGGAAGGGAGAGAAGAGTAGAGAATAAATTACAATTAACCATCTCTAAATTCTAAACTCTTTGACTATCTGTTGCTTCTTTTTTTGGAACTACAAAATTGTTCTGGTCTAATGTAAAAAAATTACGCTTAGAGAGAGAAATCTGACTCCCTTGATTTTTTTGTGAAAATATTACTCAATTTGAAGGTAAATTATATACCAGATTTTATCAGAAAAAACAAAGGACTCGGAGTCGGCAGGCTGGCTTGCGTTTCTCTGGAAGAATCGAAGTGCGTCATGCTTTGCCTTGGGACACAACTGGAATGCCCTCCATGCAGATGTCACTTGAGGTGTCAGTCGTTCTCGGTTTTAAAAGAAGGAAATTCATTTTCTTTTGCCCAAGGCAACAGCACACAGCCTCAAAATAAAGCAACGTATTAAAGGATTTACTGATTTTCTGATGAACCTAATAATTGCTTCCCGTATGAACCTCTTTGCCGTGGTTCTTGGGGGTTACTAGTCCGTTTACAACTTTACAACCAGTGTCACTAGCTGCCGGGGGCTTAGTCTCAGGCTTCTCTTAGCTGGAACACGCAGCCCGAGATCCAGCAGCGCTTCCGTGACTCAGCAGAGTAGCGCAGGTAAGCGCAGCGGCGATTAGGACGCTATTGGCCGCTGGCAGCCTGCGGACAGGGTTTGCCTGTGGCCTGGCGACCTCCGGGGCCAGCAGAGAGGAGCCGGCACGTGGGTGTGGGGCTGGGACCCTCGCGGCCCAGGGGACCACCTTGTGATTTCTGTGACTTCAATCTGAAGCCCCTTCCCTCCGTCTCTGCACTCGAAACCCCCAGGCCTTGCGGGGCGTGGAGCTGCTTTGCCCCCCTCTGCCCACAGGGGTCCCTGTTTCCTCAAGGGGTCAGCCGTTGTCACGTCACTGCTGGCCCCGGGGTCTTTGCACGGGCACTTTGAAGAGGTACTGTCCAGAGCAGGTGGCAGAGCCCCGCTGCTTTCCCAGAGTGAAGGCCCCGACCTCCCCTCGGGGCCACTCGTAGCGGCGCTGAGGCGGGTGATAAAAGCAGACGTGACCACGTGAGGACGTGCAGAGCGCTCTGGCCACAGCGAGTTCTATTAAAACGCGTGACCGAGCCGCCCTCCCAGGAGCCACGCTTCTGGGCATCACTGCAGGGAAATGGCGACGCCGGGGGCTGTGTGTGGTGTGGACTTGAGGCTTCCTGTGTTCACACACCCCAGGTTTGGGGGGGCGGCGCCCTTGGCCACGAGCATTGCGCAGAACGAGACCAGGGATCTCTTTTCGGGGACGCAGGGACCACCGATGGCCCCAGTGCTGGCTTGAGGCAGGAGGACAGCAGCAGACCCAGCCCTTCTGCGCGGTCACCTCTGACCTCTGCCGTCTGTCTGGAGGCAGGCGGGGCGTGGAGCTCGTCTTTGCCCTCTTACATCGTCTTCCCTTCGTCGTTTACGCGCTCGCTTCTTGCTGCTTTCGTGTCCTGCCCTTTACTTTCTCACGTCCCTGTCACCGAGTCCCCCACAGAGCAAGCCGCGTCCAGGCACCATGCTCCGGGCTCGCTGGAGTTGGCTGGTGCAGCGACGGGGAGACATCCTGACAGCCACATTTTCTAAAGAGAAAAGCATCTTTCAGGATGGGCGATGGACTTTGTCATTCATTTTGGAGGTATTTTATTAAGGGCGGAGCTTGGAGTGTTTGTCGAGACAAGCCTTGCATGAGTGGGACGAGGCTCGTCGCTCCACCCTCTCCAGAGGTGGTTTCCAAAAGCACCGGGTCCACTTCGTCCACGGTTCGTAATCTCCAAGATAACGCATAAGCCTTAGCAGTGAGGCCGTGTACACAGCGCCGAGCGGCAGGCTTGCTGTCAGAGGCAGGCGCGCCCGGAAGCCTGCGCTGCGCCTGCCGCCAGGCCCCCTCCACCTGCGGCCCTGCTCCCCCGGGGCGGGCTGGGCCCCAGGGAGGTACGCTCCAGCACACTCGCCACCGCCCTGGTTTCTGACGCCCTGCACTGGAAAGAGTCATCCTTTGAGAGGGGCGTGCCGCGAGAGGCTTGGGAATGCTCGGATCCCATCTGCCTTCTGCTGCCGCCCCTTGAGGCCTTGGCCACCCGCAGTGGACGTGGAAGGAGCCCGAGGCACTGCCACAGGCCCGAGGGACGTGGGGGCTCCTTGGGGAGCTGAGGTGCCCAGTGTAGGTCCGTGACGGGCCCTTGCCCCCCCGCCCGTGCTTCGTCTGAGCTCAGGCCCCCGGGGGTGAGGGGCGGCGGGGCGGCCCCCCGGGTGGGGCCCAGCCAGAGCTCGGGGTGATCCTGGGGCATCTGCTTTCAAGGAACTTTTGGGGATAAATGTACACACACACCCCTATTTGCCACATGTCCTAGGGTGTTTCCAGAGCCGAAGGACCCGTGGCGTCCTGATCGGGCGCATGTCCAGGAGCTTTGCTTCTCCCGGGCGTGCTCGCGCCACCCTCACACCCGCTTCTGTCACCCCCAGGTGCTGGCAGACGCGGTGGCACGCTTGGTTCTGGATAAGTTCGGAGACCTGACTGACAACTTCTCGTCCCCTCACGCCCGCAGAAAAGTTCTTGCTGGAGTTGTCATGACAACAGGTAAAAGGCGGGCGCAGGGCCTCGCCCTCACGTTCCCTCGTTTCGGTCCTGACGCAGGTGCGGCCTTCCCCGTCTGTAAGTGCCTCTGTGGCCCAGAGCAGCCTGCCCCCTCGGTGTCCGCCATCTGCAAACGTAGTGGCGGTGCTGCCGCACCTTTGTTTGCCAAATGCTCTACAAACGCACTTTGTTCTCACCTGGAGAAACGTGCAGCTTGTCAGTTAATGCCCGGCTCCTGTGATTTCTGTCGTGCGCGGGGCCTCGATTGCTAGGAGACGTGGGCGGGAACCGCAGGAGACCCATTAATTCTCCCTTCGTTTGGAAGTAGGGCACGTCGGATTTGTCAGTTTGCATTTATGCCGCCAGAGAAGCTTCTGGGGGTTTTGCAGGAATAGAAATCTGTGGGGAGCAGGATTTGGGATGGCAGAAGAAACCCTGGGAAATCTGTCCAGATTCCCAGTGAGAACGGAGCCTGCCCGAGTCCTCTCCCCACCTCCCAGGAGCGAGAGCTGCTGCCGGTTCATCTCTGAGGATAACTCCTGGGAAGCCTCACCCTTGGCCCGGTGGGAGCGGGGGCCCAAGGAGGGGGTCTCCGCACCCTGGGGGCTGCTCCGGGCCTGGCTTGGGCCCTCTCTGCCCTGCGGCATCCGCTCAGCCCAGCCTGACCCCTGGCCAGAGGGGGTGGGCGCCGGGAACGGGTCACCTGGCTGCCCCTTCGAGCCAGGGCCCTGGTGGGTGACTCACCTGTGTCAGGCTGTGGACAGGAAGTGGTCCTGGAAGCCCCAGCGCTGGTCCACTGCTCGCTGCCCTAGAAAGTAACGAATTCTTTACTCGTCGAGGCGTCTTACCTTGTCCCAGGTAGGGTCTGTCTGCCGGGCGTCAGGTTTATTCTACTCTCTGCCCCTGAGCTGCTGCCTCTTCTCCACCATCTCTTTACCGAAAGGGGAGCTGAGGCCTCTGCCTGCTCTGCTGATGCTCTGGTGATGGCCGGTCGGGGCTGTGCGGCTGCGTTTGACCCCTTGGGGAGCATTTTGCGCCTGGGTGTGCAGTTCACTAGGAGCGCCCCGCCCCAGGCCAGAACGCCGTCCCACTGTATTCACGTGCGGCCACGTCGCAGGCCACGCACGTGGCTCCGCCCCAGGTGCTGGCTCGGACGGGCTCTCGCGAGCCGGATGACCTTGGCCGGCTGCCGGCCTGCGCGTGCCTCAGGGCACTGTGCGGGGAACGGAGCTAGGATAATTTCCCTGACGCTATCAAAGTCAGCCAGCACACGCTGTTCAGGGCATTTGCATCGTGTCTCCGGTAACGGGTTTATTTCACGATTTAACGTCAGAACTGTCACTCCCTGGAAGTTCAGCAATGCTTACGGTTTCACTGTCATTACAGCCAAGTGCTGACAAGCGGTGTGAGTCAAGACGTTGTGAGCTCTGTTCTCCTCGACTTCACCCACTCCTCGTAACCTCCTGGTGCGCTGATACCTCTTCTCGAGGTGAACTGCCAGGCAGGTAGTGCACCTGCATGCAGGGATTTCTACCTGCGTATAATGGTGACCGTTGGAGGAAAGACTTGCATTCCAGAGGAAAGAGCTTTGCTCTCAGTGGTGAGGGACCCTAACCTCCCAGGAATGTGCCAGAGACCTCAGGAAGAGGCCGTTTCCACGCTGCCGCGTGCCCAGTTAGAAATCGGGCGGGGAGGGGGGCACGCGTGGCGATGAGCGCCGGCTGCCCGGTCCGGTTTTGACCCCCAGGAGCTGCCTCTCAGGATGCGTTTCAGACGAGAAGCCGCGGCGGCGCGGCCGGCGGGGTAACCGCCCTTGTTTTGCAGGCACAGATGTCAAAGACGCCAAGGTGATTAGTGTTTCCACGGGAACAAAATGCATCAACGGCGAGTACATGAGCGACCGCGGCCTGGCGTTAAACGACTGCCACGCGGAGATAATCTCCCGGAGGTCCCTGCTGCGGTTTCTCTACGCGCAGCTTGAGCTCTGCTTAACGTGAGTCTGGACGGAAGTAAAGGAAGCTGCCTTTTCAAATACTGTCCTCCTCAAAACACCCTGCAAAGCCTCGCGCCGTCACGGTGTCGAGAACGCGCGCGGTTAGAGTGACTTCCTCAGACTGCCTTCTCCCGTGCTGCCGCCGTTGGCGGCAGTATTAACGTGGGAAACAGCCCAGCCACAGACTGCGCGTCTGCGTGTGGGCCCCTGCTTTGTCTGATGTGATGTGGATGGGAATAGAGCTGCTAAGCTGCCTCATAGAGGCAGGTCCTTCCCCTCTAGCCGCTGCTTCCTTAGAAACAGCCACGCGCCGTGGCCGCGTCCCTTGCGACGCCAGCTTGCTCGCATTTAGACGACACAGCCACTGTTGAATGGGCAAGGTGTCTGGTAACGACCATAAACATATAAAATAAAGGTTCCAGGGCAGACTTTCCTTTACCTGGATGAGAGCCCTGAAACAGAGAGTCCTCTGGCCTTTGGGAATCATTTAAAATTAGGATAGACTAAATTTTTGGCTGTATACAGCTTCAAACTTTATTTTTGCAACTTGTTTCCTTTCAGTAACAAAGATGATCAAAAAAGGTCCATCTTTCAGAAATCCGAGCGAGGGGGTTTTAAGCTGAAGGAGAATGTGCAGTTTCATCTGTATATCAGCACCTCTCCCTGTGGAGATGCCAGAATTTTCTCGCCACATGAACCGATTCTGGAAGGTATGAGACTAGGTCTTGCAGCAGTCAACGCGAAAGCTCGTGATTGGGTAGTGTCTTAGTTTGCCAAAGGTTGCCGATGTAAAATATCCCAGAAATAAGCTGGCTTTTATAATGGGAATTTTATTTGGGTAAAAGCTTACAGCCCCAAGGCTGTGAAATGTCCAAATCAAGGCACCATCAGAGATGCTTTCTCACCAGAGTCAGCCGCTGGTGATCCTGGAGGCCTGCCACGTGGCGAAGCAAGATGGCGGCCAATCCCTGCCGAGGTCTCCGCCTTCCCCTCCAGGCTCACTGTCTCCCAGAGTCCAGCTCCCAGAGCTCATCGCTTCAGCCTTGAGCTGCTCTGTGGGCCCAGCCTCTTGGGGGCTTCGGGCTTCAGCTTGGGCTGCTAGCGCTCCCCGAGTCCTCTCCAAGGTCAAGTCCTCTCCAGGGTCAAGATGGCGGTGGTTCTCTTCTCTGTCTCCATTTATAGAAAGCTCCAGTAAGAGGGCAGAGACCCAACCTGAGTCACGCCTCACTGACATGGTCCAATCAATAGGCCCCACCACAGCAATGGGTTAGTTCAAAAACACATTCTCTTTTTGGGATTCACCAAATTCAAGCTGTCATGTAGTAACAGATAAAAGAATAAGCCTACATTAATATCCTTTGTTTTACAAGTTTCAGCTTTGGATGTGGATCTAATAAGAGTCTGTATAAAAACATGGGTTTTTCTTTTTCAATTAATAAGTTAGAGAATTTTAATGAAGGAAAAGTGTTGGTTCTGATTAACCAAGTAATTAGAATGGAGTGACGATATTAAATCAAACGGTATCAATATTCAAATTTGGATAATATATATCTCTAAGATGGGATGTAAGTTTTTCTCCATATTTCTGATGAGTTATAATTTAATAAGCATACTGATATTTCTGATCAGGGTAGAAGCTAATGAACAGCAAGGCAGCAGTTGCTCACAGATTTTGTTCCCTCCTCCTTTCCATATGAGGCTGGTTCTTTCTTTTTATCATGATTTATTTCCACACCCCTTCTCCTAAGCTTAAGAATTATCAAATCCAAATAGAACATTTGACTACATCATTTTCCTTGATTTTGAAAGGAGCACATATCCACTGCAGAAAACTGCCTAAATATTTTTAAAATATAAGGAAGAAAATTAAAATCACCCACATTTATATAACCCACAGGTGATTGCTGTGGATGTTTTGGCTTGCTTCCTGTAGATTTATTTCTGCTTCCCTCTAGATTTTTTTTGAAAATTTAAACATACAGAAAATTATAACAAACATCCAAGTAGCAGTTATCCAGAATTGACAGATGTTATTAGCATTTTGTTATATTTCCTTCTGCTCATTTTTAATCATCAAAATAAATCATTTCAGATAAAATAGAAGCACCCCTTCTCCCCCTCCCCAAGGACCACGTTCATGAATTTGGTTTGTCCAAATTTATACTCGTATACATAGATCATATATATGCCATAAGGATGTGCATATTTATGCACACACTTTATTTTACATTTTACGGTATTGTTGAATGTGCTTTTCAATAAATGAAGTAGAGGTTTACCACCCATGGGATTTTCAACCCTGTTTTTGTCTCTTAGAACCAGCAGACAGGCATCCGAACCGTAAGGCCAGAGGACAGCTGCGGACAAAAATAGAGTCCGGCGAGGGGACGATCCCCGTGCGGTCCAACGCCAGCATCCAGACGTGGGACGGTGTGCTGCAGGGCGAGAGGCTGCTCACCATGTCGTGCAGCGACAAGATTGCACGGTAAGGCCCCGGCGGCGCCCGCGGTCCCCAGGCGGGGAGTCCAGGTGGGCCACGGTGTCCTGGGAAGGGCGGGGCCTCTAGACTGGTGCTTCCGCGGCCACTGGGGGTGTGCAGGTGGCCTGGCGGGAGGCTCCAGCACTGCCGCCGCCCAGTCCTTCCAAACCAGCGTCTTGGCTCTCGTCGATTTTCTGTGCGCAGTTCTGGGGTAGTTGGTGTGTGACGTTGTCAAGTGATCTGCTCCTGGAGAAGCAGCCAGAAGGGCCCCACCGACCCGTCGCTGCAGCTTCCGTGATCACGTTCACCATTCAGTTCGCATTTGGGCTCCTTGTATCTGCGGCTCTTAAATACCGCGAAGCCCGTCACAGCCATTGTTCTCTGCGTGCAGGGGACACCCCCCCGCCCCCACCCCCGGGGCCAGGCCGTGGGTTGGGGCTGAACTGGGGGGCTGCAGATGCACCTCCTCTAGCCCACATTCCCTGGAGGGACGTGAGAGCTTCAGAGGCCCTCAGCCAGGACAGATTGTAGAAACCCCTTTTCTTCAGATGCTGGTATCAGTCCCTAAGTTCTTTTGTTTTTATTTTTAACTAGTGTTTGAAAAAATAACACAAGCAGACGGCAGAAAGCTCAGTGGTACAAGGGCCTGTGAAAGGGCGTCTCCTTCCCCGCCGAGCCCTGGCCTGGCAGCCCTTGTTGACGGGCCTTGTCTCTCCCCTGGAGGCTGCGCGAGGTTCCAGCCCCGGGTGGACATCCTCTCGGCTGTGTGAGCCTTTTCTGTTGGTTTTCTTTTTTTAAGTTTTCATTTTTAAAATACTTTCAAACTTAAAGGACAGTTGAAAAAATAATACAAATCCCAAACAGAGAACTTCAGCATACCCCCACGTGGATAGCCAGGACCTCCAATTTCAACATCTCGCCACCTTTGTCCGTCCGTCCTTCCTTCCTTTTCCCTTCTTTCTTTCCTTTTTTCCTCCCTTCTTTCCAGTCTATCCATCCATCCATTTATTTTCTGGACATTCAAGGGCAAGTTGCACACGTCATACTTCTTGGACACATAATACGTCCATGTACGTTTCCCACAGACAAGGATATTCAACTTATGTAATCACATTAATTGCAGTTATCAAGTTCAAGAAATTTAACATTAATATGAAGTTTACAGTCTATAACCCAGTTTTTGCTTATATCCCAGCAATGTCCTTTTCTTTGTAGTTATCATGGAGCTTAAATTTAACCTCTTAAATCTATCGTTTGCTTGATACCAGCTCAGCTTCAATACTGTACACAAACTATGCCCCTGTACCCCTCCATCACCCCACCTGTAACTAGCTCTTGTCACAAATTACATGTTTATGCATTATGAGTCCAAAACCATTGCTTCAGCTTTACATTTTAGGCATTTGCCTTTTAGATCCCATGAGAAGTAAAAAGTGTAATGAAAATACACTAGCGGCAGCGTTTGTTTCTACCTGTGTCATGACCTTGCTGGAGATTGGTATTTCTTCGTGCAGCGTCCGTCAGTTGTCTGTTGTCCGTTTCTCAGCCTGCAGAGCTCAATCCCCTTGGCGTCCCTCGGAGGGCAGATCTGCCGGTGACGAACTCCCTCAGTGTTTGGTTATCTGGGAATATCTTAATCTCTCATCATTTTTGAAAGATAATTTTGCTAGATATAGAATTCTTGGTTGGCAGTTTTTTGCTTTTAGCACTTTAAATATGTCAGCCCACTGTCTTCTCGTCAGGATGGTTTCGTGTGAGAAATCAGCGCTTAATCCTATTGAGGGTCCCTGTACGTGACACATTGCTTCTCTCTCGCGGCTTTCAGAATCTCTCTCTGCGTTAGACAGTGTAATTATAACGTGGCATATTGTGGTCTGCTAGGGTGTGTCACTGAGCATCTTGGATGTGTATATTCATGTCTTTTGTTAAATTTGGGGAGTTTTTGGCCATTGTTTCTTTGAATATTCTCTCTGCCCCTTTCTGTCTTCTCCTTCTGGGATTCCCACACCGCGTGTACTAGCATATCTCATTTTATTGTGATTCTCTTTACTGTGCTTCGCAGATATTACATTTTTAACAAGCTGAAGGGTTGTGGCAACCCTGCCGAGCAGGCGCTCGCTTGTGCTCCTTTGTCTCTGTGCCGCATTTAATCAAGGGGTATGCGTTGCTTTTCAGACATGCTGCTACTGCACACTCAGTGGACTCCCGTGCAGCGCAAGCATGGCTTTGATGTGCACTGGGAAACAGAAATACGTGTGCATCACTTTACTGCCATCTTCACTCTATCGTGGTCTGGAACTGAACCCGCAAGATCTCCGCGGTGTGCCTGAGCCTGCAGCTTGGTGCCACCCAGGGCCTCGGGCTCTGCCCACTTTGCCCTTGTCCCCCTGCTCCTCTGACTGGATGGCTTCTGCCGTCTTGAAGCCCCCTCCCAGCCTTTGCAGATGGGCCTGTCTGGGTGCTCTCCCTTCAGAGCTTGTCATATAAAAAGCTCAGAAAGCAGCTGCAGGCCGAAGCACAGAGGCCTCCGTGGTCTTTTCTGTGCGTGCATCTTGTCTTGTGGCCTGGGATTCCCCATTTATACG
Organism: Cabassous unicinctus; assembly: GCA_029593785.1. Lineage (NCBI taxonomy): Eukaryota > Metazoa > Chordata > Mammalia > Cingulata > Chlamyphoridae > Cabassous > Cabassous unicinctus. The sequence goes on from JAQZBX010048695.1 coordinate 16,861, forward strand.
GGTACAATGTCCCCTCTTCCTAGGAAACAGTTTCCTCACATCCCGGCACTGCACTGTGTGCCCCTGTCCAGCAGTCCCCTGCCCCAGGCAGCCACTGGACTGCGCCGCCACGGAGCTCCGTAGGGAGCTCGGAGAGCCGCCTTCCACACGCAGGCCGAGCTCTGGGTGGCGAGTACGCAGGCCACCCCCACAGACGGCCAGGAATAGGTGACTACAGCACGCGCACGAGGCCACTCCACTCCCTCCAGACGCGCGACAGGGATCCGCAGCGGGGCGCCGGCCAGCTCCGGCCAAGCCGGCGAGGAGTGGAGGAAGGGCCGGGTGCTTCTCCTTGAGTCGGTGCTCCCCTGTTACCGCAGTCCTTTAACTGGTTTTTGGAGCTTTGACACATTTCTGCCAGTTCTTGCTGGTTGTGCTAAGCTTCTGTGGGGGACGGAGCCCGGGAGCGTCTCACTGTGCCGTCCTGAAATCAAAGTACTGACTTCCTTTAACAGGGCTGGTAGAGGAAGCACGGACGACAGAACTAAATTCATCACGCCTGGTCCATTCTCCCGTTTACCCTATGTCCTTTCTAAAAGCCTTCCATGTGTTTTGATAATATTTGTGTGTGTGTGTCCTGGAAAAACATTAGTGTCGTTTGTATTGTTTCTGTGTATATTGTTAATTTTCAAAAATGGTATTTTCACAAAGATGTTAGGCAATTTTGACGGACTGCTTCCTAGAAATTTGTCATTTCTGTTGCTCGTATGAGAGTCATCTTATCCGTGATACATTCTGGATGGTTCTTGCTGATGCAGACAAACAGCACTGATTTTTGAATGCTGATCTTATGTCAGCAGCTTCCCTGACTTGCTTCCTATTCTATTTATAGTTTCTTAATTCTTTGTGGGTTTTCCAGGTCACAGTCTACAGGTGCTGATGGCTCTATGCCTCTTTTTCACACCACTTTTCTTTTCTTCGCTCATTGTGCTGACCAGGATCTTGGTCCCGTGCTGGACAGTTGTGGTGAGAGTAACCGCCTGGGTTCTTCCCTGAACCTCGTAGACACTGTGACGGAGGTTCTCCGCCATGCGCCGTGTTTCCCTTAGGGCACTGGTCACAGCCTTCAGCGTGTTAGGAAAGGTTTCTTCTGTTCCCAGTTAGGACCTTTTACATGTTGCTGCGAGACTTGATCTAATGTTTTATCTGTGTCTGTGATGAATTATTACGGGAAATGATTAATAGACATCTTTGTATTTTTTATGTAAATCCTATTTGATCATGGTATCTTTCTGTTTTAACACACTATTTGGATAGCTAATACTTTACTTGGGATTTTCACACCAATGTTTGTAAGTGAAATAGACCTATGATTTTCCTGAATTTTTAAATTGTTCTCATCTGATTTTAGAGTCAGGGTTATATAAACCTATTAAATGAGCCCTTCTTCTATTTCCTGAAACTTCTTCCGTAAGAAGGTGTGTGGGCCCCACAGTAAACCTTCTGGGCCAGGAGTTTTTGTCTTGTTTCCTTCCTCCTCCTCTCCATCACTGTTTCGGCACCAGAGGCGTCCAGATGTTTCAGTTACAGCTTTAGGTTCTTTTACGGTTATCGGTTCTTTACATTTTCCTGTTTTTCGTGACTCTGGCCTTTCATGTTATTTTAGAAACGTATTTAGAATTTGAAGATTTGAAGCTGTTTGGAAGTCGAAGCCAGTTGATTGCTACCTTCAGGCAGGGCAGAAGAAGTAGAATCAAAGAGTAGAATTAATAATCGTAAAAGAATGAGAACTGAAAAGGAATCAGAGAGTGGAGTCAGGAGGAGAAACCCCAGAATTTGCTATTTCAGAAGTAGAGCAGTTACCCGGCCATGGGTCCGCGGAGAAGCTGTGGAGAGTGGCTGAAATAGAGTGGACACTTGAAAACTAAGGCAGGCCTCACTTTACAAGATGGACACAGGGCCACCTCCTTCCAGAACCCTCCGCCCTGAGACCTCGCCCTCAGCCCCTGAATCTGGAGGGGTTCTGTGGCTGCTGCCGGCTTCACTGGTGTATCCTTTCAAACATTTAAGGAAGAAACAGTGCCCATGGGACCCAAAATGTTCCAGAAAATTAAAGAAAAAGAAATACCAGCTCATTCTATGAGGCCAAAATTTCCCTAATACCGAAACCAAGGGCTCTACAAGAAAAAAGCTGCATGCCGCTATCTATCATAAACATATATTCAAAAATTCTAGCAAAAATTTTAGCCAGCCAAATCTACCATCGTGACCAAGCAGGGCTTATCCCAGGAACATGAGGTCAGTGAAACATTTGAAAATCAGTCCAAGTAATTCACCATATTAGCAAACTTTTAGAAAAAGCATTTGACAAAATCCAGCATACCTTCCTAATGAAAGCTCTCAGCAAAGTAGGAATAGGACACCTTCTCAACTTGTTAAAGGGCATCTATAAAAATCCTATACCATACGTAAGGGTGAAAGATGGAATGCTTTCTCCTGAGATTAGGAACAAAACAAGGCTGTCCACTCTCACCAGTTCTGCTCAACCCCGTACTGGGGACTCTACAGTGCAGGGTTAAAGGAGTCAAAGGCATCCAGATTGGAAATGGAAAACTAAAACTGGTTTTATCTGCAGGCGTAATTGTCTGTGTAGCAAATGGGGTAGATTGAACAAAAAAAGCTGTAAGACCCGATGTCTGCGCTTAGCAGCCGCCTGAGCCTGCCAGCTGCGGTGACAATGCCGCCCGGGCCGGCTGGGCGCACTGGCGTTTTCGTCTGCAGCTTTGGGGGTGGGCGGCTGGCTCCCTCCCGGCATCGGCAGCGCGCTGGAGCTGGCTTGCCACAGCCCTTGGAGTTCCTGGGCGGGCGCCGCTGCTCTCGCCGCGCGGCGCGATGTCCTCTTCCTCGCCTTACTTGCTCTGTCCCTCGTGGGTCCTCTTTGTGAGGCCTCCGGCGGCCGGCCGCGCCTTAGCTGAAAGCACTTTCGAGAGGTCCTGTTTACAGTGGTTCACGCTGTGTGGCCACAGGCCAAGATGAAGGACGTGTGCTTGTTGGGGCACAGAATCCAACAGCAGCATCGCAGGCTGGGAGGCCAGTGTGCAGGAGTGAGTGTGTGTTCACAGGCTCGTGTACACTTGTTGTGAGCATTCGAATTGGAGGCATGCACACTGAAAATCACAACACTGCTGGGAGAAAGTAAAGGCATCGTGAGAGATGCATCGTGTTCATTGGTCAGAAAACTCAATATGGTTGAGATGTCAGTTTTCACAAAGCTGATTTATAGACTCAGCAC
>JAQZBX010048696.1:0-20132 GCA_029593785.1 Cabassous unicinctus
CTTCCCATCCTTCTCCTGTCTTGACTGGGATTTGAACCTCAGAACCTCCAATGTGGGAGAGAGGCATCCTACCTCCTGTGCCACCTCAGTTTCTCGTTTTTCCATGCATCTCATCTTGGCTCTCCTTTGTGCCACTCTCCTGTTATGTCATCATCTTGCTGCATGGCTCACGGGGCCTGGCAGCACACCCACACATGGGTCCTGGTGACCCATGCACCTTATATATTTTGCTTTTTTTTACATGCTTGACCTAAGATACCCAAAGTTACAGTCTTTTCCCATACAGGATGGTCATATAGTAAATCAGCCTTAGTTTTTCACCGGCATTCCAAAAACCAGACCTAGAAAGAAAAACTAGGTCTGGGGACACATGCATGGCTTCTAATATAGCGAATGTTTAGCCTACCCTGATTACCACAAAATCAGGACACCAAGAAAATTTTCATGCTATGTGCCTTTTTAAGCTCAGGGCCTTTCACAAGGTGGGACATTTTCCATCCTGCACATTTACAAAGAGAGTCAAGTGCATATTCATGAAAAAATTTAAAATGAAACCATAAATACAGTCATAGAAATGCACTTATAGGATTGAAAGATGTTCACCATCCATCTTGAAACTTTGCAGTACTGGAATACACCAGTGATAGGGTACAAAGGGTTAATAACATTATGCATATATACATAACTTCCATAATTATGTTGTGAATAGTATACTTGTATTGAATTTCCTTCTCCTAGATGTGTAGTTTTTTCAATGTAAAGTCATAAAATGTACCACAATACTTGCAGATTTTCTGGCCTTGTTTATTGTAATAATGGAATCCTCAAAAAAGGGAAGTGCCAAGGATCTCTCTCAATCCATGAGAGGTGTCTCAATCATGATATGTTTCTTAAAGCAGAACACAATCTCCAAACCCTGCATTACTTAAAATTTGCGCTGATAAAAGAACACTAATATTTCCTATATGTGGAATCAGGAAGGACAAATTTATTTCAAGAATTTCAGAGGTGGAAGAGATGAGATCATCTCTCATATTGCCTTTTTCACAGGTTCAGTGAAGTAAAGCAGACAGTGGGTGACAGATATTGCCTCTTTGAGGTTTTCAATTTCAGATGACAGCACACCACCCTTCTGTACCAGCTGCATTTGTTGAACATAAAAATGTGTGAAAAGAATGAGATGGTTCAAAGGGCTCAAACACTCACAGCATCATTTCTCTTCAAACAGCCTCTCTTGGCACCACACTTTCCTCATGGTCTTCTTCACATCTGTGTTTCTCAGTGTGTAGATCAGGGATTAAACATTGAAGCAACCATGCTGTAAAACAGGGTCAAACCCTTGTAATCACTGACAGAAACCGCCATGGGGACATAGGGTTAAGGAAATGCAAATTTAACAATGAGATACTTTCTCATGCATCATTTTCATGAAAATGAAATGAAAAAGCCTGCCCCCATAAAAGTTTGATGATTTTTCAGGAAATCAACATATCTCTTGAAACTATCTTATATTCATTGTAACCTTGTTCAAATTTGTAAAATAGAAATGATCTAAATACCGAACAATAATAGAATGTAAATAACATGTGATAAATACATATTATGGAAAATAAATCAGAAATTTAAATTTTGGATCTATCTGGCTCATCTAAACAGATAAATCACTAAGCTATATTTTTGAGAAGAAACCATTAGACACACCATGATAATTACAGTGTAATAACCTATATGTAAGTTACTCCAAATAATGGCTTTTACCATTGAGCACAATATTAGCTGTGGATATTTCATATATGCCCTGTATCATGATGAGAAATTTTCCTTCACTTCCATTCTTTTGGAGTTTTTATCAAGAAATGATACTAGATTTTGTCAAATGCCTTTTCTTATCAATCTATATGATCATGTAATTTTTCTTCCTTGGTTTATTAATGTGGTGCATTATGCTGAGTGATTGTCTTGTGTTGAACACCCTTGTATGCATGGGATAAAATCCACTGGATTGTGGTATATGTTAATAATTCTTTTAATGTTTTGTTGGAATCGATTTGTGAGTAAGTTGTTGAAAACTTTTCCATCTGTGTTCATTAGGAAAATGGGTTTCTAATTTTCCTTTTTTTAAAATACATTTATCTGGCTTTGGTATTAGGGTGATATTGGCTTCATATAATGAATTTGGCAGCATTCCTTCTTGTTCAATTATTTGGAAGATTTTGCATAAGATTGGTATTAGATCTTTGAATGCTTTATAGAATTCACCTGTGAAGCCATCTGGTCTGGGCTTTTCATTTTAGGGAGTTTTTGATGTCTGTTTTATCACTGTACTTGTGATTGGATTGTTAGGGTCCTAGGGTCCTCTATATCTTCAGGAGTCAGTGGAGGTTGTTTGCATGATCCTAGCAATTTTTCCATTTCATCTACATTGTCTAGTTTGTTGGCATAAAGTTGCTCATATTACCTATCATCTTATGATCTCTTTTATTCCTGTGGGGTCAGTAGTAATGTCCCCAATTTCATTTCAGATTTTATTTATTTTGTTTATTTCCATCTTCTTTCTTTTTTGTCAGTCTAGCTAAGGATTTGTCAATTTTGTTAATCTTCACAAAGAACAAACTTGTTTTGTAGTCTCTAATGCTTTTGCTTCTCAATTTAATTTATGTCTGCTCTGATATTGGCTATATCATTTATTTCAATTGCTTTGATAATATATTGTTAGTCTTTTCCTAGTTTCTCCAGCTCTTCAGTTAGGTCAGTGATTTTTAGCTCTTTCATCTTTGTTAATGTTAGCATTGAAGGCTGTAGATTTCCATCTCTACACTCCCTTCACTGAGTTCCGATATGTTGTGTTCTCATTTTAATTTGTCTCAAGATATTTATTGATTTCTCCCACAATTTCTTCTTTGAGCTACTCATTATTTGAATGTGTTGTTTCATCTCTCTATATTTGTGAATTTCCCTTTATCTACTTGTTGTTGATTTCCAGCTTTGCTGCATCATGATCAAAGTGCTTTGTCTAATTTTGATCTTGATAAATTGATTGAAATCTCACTGACTTCCACAGTAAACAGTGGCTCAAGTAGGGGTACTTTGAGGACTCTAGAGACTACAGGACACTATTGGCAGGGCAGACAGCCCCAGGAAATTGGGACCCCATCAGTGAGCCTTACTTTGAAATATTTGATAAATTATCTCTCCAATGCATCAGAGCTAGTCTCATTTATAATTTTCGTACACATGATTCTCCTGCTCCTCTTATTTAAACCTGTAATTAGCACTATACTCATTAAATATATGTCCCAGAAACTTAATCTTTGGTCTATTCATATGCTGGATGAGCCCTGAATCTCATACGACTCGACCAGCACAACTAACAAAAGGATAATGATGGGCAAAGCCCATTCCAAAAAAACAAACACACACACAAAAAAAACAGAGTATATTTACAACTGCCACAAGACAGTTCCATGCATCTGCCCCCATGGGATCTAAGCCCTCTCCCACTTGGAAGCAGAGTGGGTATCACCATCCCCAAGTCCTCAATATTGAGGAAGGAATAAACATAAGGTGGGAATGCAACTATGGACTAAAATAGACTACATATTATTCTAGTAATAGAAGAAATTGCAATATTGATACAAAGATGGTGGTCACCAGAGGTTCTGAGGGGAGGGAGAAGGAAGAATAAGTGTAACATGGGACATTTTTGAGATTTTGGAATTGTTCTATATGATATTTTAATGATGGATACAGTCCATTATACATTTGGTCAAAACGTATAAAATTGGGTAGCGTACAGTGTAAACCATAATGTAAACTATAGACCATGGTTAGTAGCAATGCTTATATATGTGTTCATCAATCATAACAAATGTACCACACTAATGAATGATATTGTTAATGGGAGGAAGTGTGGGAGGGGAATGGTTGGAATATATTAGAATTCCTCATATTTTGATGAAACATTTATGTAATCTGAAGCTTCGTTAAAAATAAAAAATAAATTTATTGAGACCTACTTTGTGACCCAACATATGGTATATCATGGAGAAAGATCTATGAGACCTTGAGAAAAAAGAAAATCCTGCTGTTTTGGGGTGCAATGTTCTCTATATTTGTATAGGCTTAGTTTATTCATCAAATTATTCAAGATCTCTGTTTCTTTATTGATCCTTGTATCATATGATCTAGCTAATGATGAGAGTGTTGTATTAAAGTTTCCAACTATCATTTTAGAGACAGCTATTTCCCCCTTCAGTTTTGCCAGTGTTTGCCTCATGTAATTTGGAGCCTCCTGGTATGGGTATGTATATTTATGACTCATTTCTTCATGGTGAATTGTCCATTTATTAATAAATGATATCCTTCCTTGTCTCTAATAGCAGATTTCTTTCCAAAGCATATTTCATTTCATATAGGTATAGCTACTCCTTTACTTTTTGGTTACTGCATACATAGAATAACTTTTCCCAGCCATTCACTTTCAATCTCTTTGTATCTTTCGGTCTAATTTGTTTCTCTTGTAGACAGCATATAGATGGTTCATATTTTCTTATCCATTCTGCCAGTCTATGTCTTTTGATTGGGGAATTTAATTATAAACATGCAGTGTTATTACTGTAAAGGCAGTTTTTAAATCGCCTATTTTGACCTAAGGGTTTTATCGTTCATATCTTATTTTCACCAATCATTTTACAATTTTAGTTACTTTTTCTGCAATAATCTTTATTTCTAGACTCTTCCCAGTCTCTCTCTCCTGTCTTTTCTTTTCAGGCTGTTTGACCCTCTTTAGTATTTCCTGCAGTGCTGTTCTATTGGTTACAAACTGTTTCAAATTCTGTTTCTCCATGAATATTCTAAATGCACCCTCATTTTTGAAAGACAATAATAGTGGATATAATATTCTTGGCTGGCAGTTTTTCTATTTCTGTGTCTTAATAAATTATAATGCTGTCTTCTTGCCTCCATGATTTCTGATGAGAAATCAGAACGTAAATCAGTAGGTATCCATAGTAGGTGATGCATTGCATTTCTTTTGCTGCACTTGGAATACTCTCTTTATATTTGGATTTGACATTCTGTTTAATATGTGTTTCAGAGTTGGTCTATTTGGATATATTCATATGGGATGATGCTTTGCTTCTTAGACACAGATATCTATGTCCTTCCATAAGGTTGGGAAATTTTCTACCATTATTTCCTCAAATATTCTTCCTTACTCTTTTGCCTTCTCTTTTCCTCCTGGGAAACCCATGACATGTATGATTGCACATCTCTTGCCATCATTTAATTCCTGAGGCACTCTTCAGGTTTTTCCATTCATTTCATTATCTGTTCTTTTGTACATTTGACTTTGTTGACCCAGTTTCAAGTTCACTGATCTTTTCTTCTACTTCTTCAAATCGGTGGTTATATGCCTCTAATGTATTTTTAATTTCATTTATTGTGCCTTTCATTTCTATAAGACCTGCTATTTTTCAATGTATGCCTTCAAATTCTTCTTTCTGCTCACTCAATGTCTTCTTATTATGCTTAATCTATTAAGCTACCTCATTGAATTTATTAAGGAAATTTGTTTGAACGTCTATGATTATTTTTATCAACTCCTTTATGTTACCTGGAGAGTTAGTTTGTTCCTTTGACTGGGCCATATCTTCCTGTTTCTTAGTATGAATTGTAACTTTTGCTGGTGTCTTAGCATCTGATTTATTATATATTTATTCTGGACAAAATTTCTATCTTTAATCTAGGATTTATATATTTTTTAAACAAATCAATTTTATTGATACATAATAATAAAGCATACAATTTATCCAAAGTGTACAATCAGTGGTATTTGGTATAATCATATATTTGAGTGTTCATCACTTCAACCACTATTAATGCATTTTCATTATTTCAATAATAATAATAAACAACAAACAAACAAATAAGGAAATTCCACAATTCTCAATCTCTCCGTTTCCCCTGTTACACATAGCTGCTATGTCTGGCTATTCTTGCACAATTATTTATTTGTTTATTACGCAGTTTTATTGAGATATATTCACATACCATATATTCTATCTAAAGTGTATAATCAATGGTTTTTTTTAACTGTTAAAAAGCTCTTTATTTTAAAATTGTAAAATAAAAGGAATATATTGAAAGAAATTACAAAATGTGAAAGAGCATGCAAGGCAAAGTTAAATTTAATATAATAAATTATAAAAAATAGATAACATAGCAACAAACATTTGTACTTGTAAATAATAACTCAAATATAATAGAATTTAACTATAGAGTAATTCTAATTTTTATATTACAGCTCTATTAGACATAACAATCTCTAAGAATGAAATAAATTACCAGTTTAGTTATATAATTTCCATTTAGGCCATAATTCTTTCTAGATAATCAAATTCCTATTTGGGAATTCTTCCATCTTACTGGAAAAAATTATAGCAGAAAACAATTTGCCAACTAATAATTTTATGATGCAGCAAAACTCAAATCTTGTTCAACAGTAGTCATGCCAAATCATTATTAATCCAGATAGAGTATCTTAATTAAAGAGTTTGATTTAAAAAATTTAAAGAAGAATGAAGTATCCAAAAGTATATCTCTTCTCCTGTCCTCAATTAAAGGTAAGTGCTTATTTTGGATGAAGAAAATTACAGAATACTGATCACAGGAACAATTAGCCACTTGTACTAAGTAATTATTGTTCATATACTATATTATTGTTATTTTACATTTATCTGCTCTACTGCAGCTCTTTTTTGGTTACTATTTCCATGGAACACTATTTCCATGGAACACATTTGTTCAACCTTCCACTTTTAACTACATTGTGTCCTTACATCTGAACTGGGTCTGTTGTAGAAAACATTTACACAGCTCTTTTTTTCAATCCATTTTATCAGTCTATGTCTTCTGATTGGGGAATTCAATCCATTAACATTCAGTGTTATTATTGTAAAAGCATTAATTACTTCATCCATTTTGTCCTTTGTCCTTTTTGTTTGTTATATTGTCTGTCTTCTTATCCTTTAGTTTACCCTTCCTAATAATATTCATTTGTAAACTCTTCTAAAAATCTCTTGTTCTTCTTTCTTCCTTTCAAGCTGCAGCACCTCCTTAAGTATCTCTTGCAAATCTGGTCCTTTGAAAACATATTCTCTCAGTTTTTGTTTCACTGTGAAGACTTTAAACTCACTCTCATTTTGGAAGGACAGCTTTGCGAGATACAGAATTCTTGGCTGGCAGTTTTTATTTTTCTGTACATTAAATACATCATACCACTTTCTTCTCTCCTCCATGGTTTCTAATAATAGTGCTACATGTAACCTTATCTAGTTGTCCTATCAGGGGATGGGATAGAAACACAAGAGTACCCAACCATCTGGTGCATGTGGATCAAAAATACATACAGTTGCCCAGAGAAGCTGAGGAAACACAAATCTCCTTCTTTCCTTTTGGGGTGAAGATGGAGTCACAGTTGTCCAATAATCCAGTCAGTGCAGTCTGAAAGTACCTCAGTTGCCCAGAGAGTCTGGGAAAGCACTAACCCCTCCTACCCTATCAGGGAGTTGGGACAGAATCACAAGTGTCCAACAAGCTAGTCAACTTTTTGCTGTTCTTAGGAATAGAATTTAAACCAACTAAATTTACTAATCAGTAGCTAAAAGCAGTGCCTGGCCATCTCTTACTCCCCCAGTTTTGGGAAATGGAGTTTCCAACTCCAGTCAGGAAATAGCTTCTGAGGTGGATTATGCAGCCACAGGAGAATGGGCACTGGCTTTTACAGTGTGGAATGCTGTACTCAAAAATTTTCAATGAAGATAAGCAGTCTCCTCCTTCTGTTCTTCCAAGGATATTGTAGGATGTTCTTCTGGTCTGCTGCACACCACAAAATGGCATTTTAGATAGCTTTGCGTGATTACTGACTGCACTCTAGGATGAGCTCACTCTTGAAACTCCTTATACTTCTGCCATCTTTCCAGTTCCCCTATATCATTTTTTACTCATAGTCTATTATGTTTACATTGGCCCCTTAAACTTTATGATACCTCTTAAGAATTTCCAAAAGGAAACCACTTCCAAAAACCATAATTCCCCTTTTACCTGATGCTATGAGAAAGAAAATTGATTATATATTGGATAACTATATATTTCATTTATTCTAACACAGAAATGTCAGCATTTTATTAATTTTGTATTTTATTAACAAAAACATGAATTTTTCTCAGGAAGACAGTGTCCATCAAGTGTCCATCAAATGTCCATCAAGAATTTAATGCACAAGGTTAAATTTTATAGCATTAATTAAAACTGAGGGATAAAAATCATGGTATAAAATAATAAAGCACATATAGCATCTACTTAGAGAAAAGTACAAGGATCAAATGTAGATTAAAATATTCTAAAATATTCTAAATCTTAAAGCTATCAGTGGAAACAGGAGAAGAGCAATTGTCTTTTTCTTTGATTTTCTCCCTTTGTGAATATTTAATGATACAATGATTACTGAAAAAGGGGTTTGAAAATATGTATATATCTATATCTATATCTATATCTATATCTATATCTATATCTATATATAGTGATGCAAATTTTGTTTATATCAATGTTTATACATATAAAATACATTAACAGTATTTGTATCTTGTTGTAGAGATAGTACATATTATATGAAGAAGTTTTCAATTATATAAATGTTACATTTGAAAATATATATGGATTTTTATTCACTTTAAGAAGTAGAAAATCCAAGAGAGCAAATATCTTTTCTGGATGAAAAGTAAAGATAGAGAGGTCTAAAGGCAGAGACCCTCAGAAGTCTGCAAGGAGAAAGAATGGGAAATCCAGGTGAGAAATTCTCTGTAAAAAGCAAGAACAACTTTTGAAAGGCTACCTTGACTGAAGGAGGCATTAAAAGAAAAGCAAAATAATAGCTAAAAAGTTTCTTTAGGTTTTGGGGGATTTGACTGGGCAGTAAACGCAAACAAAAACAATTAAAAATTGCTTTCAAGTTACTTCTTTAGAGTCATAACAAAGCTCACAACCTAGATTCTTTCATTGACTTGGATAATTGTTTAGACTTGTCCTGCATATTTCTTACACTGTTATATTATGAAATAGAATATATTAAAAAAAGTTTTTAAAAAAATATTTACAGTTGATTTATTCCTGAAACTTAAATCAAGAAACAGAACACTGCCATAACCTCCAAAGTCCATGTTATGAGCCTTCCTGAATGTAATCCTTCCTTTCTCCTGAAATTAATTATTCCTTTGGCTTTTATTGATAATCTATTTCTTACCTGGTTATATTAGACAGCTTTTTCTCATGGAAGTTCTTAGTGTTCATCTCATTGGGTTCCTTTGAAGACAGAATGAGATTATTTGGTATGCAGACCATAGGGTAAGTGCTCCAACATTTTTGCTATTACTTATTCTGCTCATGCAGTACATTGGAAGCCAGGCTCCAACTCTGGATGCATTGTTAAAGAAGAAATGAAGGAAAAAAAGATGTATGGAAGTGATAATGAGCAGAAAGGGACAAAAATAAATTCAGCCATATATATATATATATATATATATACACACATATATACACATATATATGTATATATGTATTAATATATATTAATTCTTCTGATGGGAGTTTTCTAAGGTTATAATTTTTCAGGAGATTTATTTAAATAATGATTAGAAATTCACAAAGCATATTCTAATGTGATCAGAGAACACAATGTAGCCAAATTTAGAAGAGAAATGAGACTAACATGAGGGCCAAGACTACCTTTTCTCCTCAGTTTAAACAGATTATATAAAGCCAAAGACTCTCAAAGCAAAAGCCCCATGAATTTATTTTCATTTAAAAAACTTTCATAAAGAGCAGAACATAAAGAGCAAAGAGGGAATGTCTAAATGACAGGGGAAATGTCTAAAGACTAAGATGCATGAATCGCATACAGCTGACATAATAGTGATTTACTTACTTGGTATAATGCAGATTCTATCCAAGCTCTACTTGGTCTAATAATGGGGCAAAATGGAAACCAACCAGGTCAGTTAATTATTTAGGAAGTTAATTCCAAACATGCAAGGAAAATTCAATGCCATAGAACAAGAAAAATGTAGTTTTACAATTTATTACATATCCATTATTTAGTTAATCATGTGAGTGAGATTCTGCTGGAAAAAATATATTAATGAATGACAGATCTTTGACTCATTTGAATATTAAAATTATTTTACTTGCCTTCAAACTGTTTCTCGGTATATATAACTTCCCATTGTACATGGTTGACTTTTACAAATGGTAGGAGGAATTAGAAATTGCACATTATCAATAGCACTAACAGTGAGGTAAATATGATTTCAAGAAACTGATATGGAAGAATCAGAACAGTAGAATAACCAAATTTCAATGAGGAAAGAGAGAGAAAATTCCAAAAAGAAAAGTGTAGAAATGGTCCCACAACAATTGAAGCAGAATTTGAAGAACCATGGTAAATTATGCCCCCTACCTTCTCATATCTGTAATGAATATGTGAATTATGCTGAATTTATTTTTTATATCATTGCATAAATAAAAAGTTAAATTTAAATAGAGGCATATTTTCTGATTACATTGGGTTATTTATTTTGAGATTAAGACAGCAATAAAACCAAGGAGTTGCTCATTTGGTGTTTGATGAAATAATCTAAACAAACAAGCAGATCAACCAGTGACAGGACAATGATGCTTATCGGCCTGAGAAATTCATATAAAAAGAAAACATTATTATGACTTTGGGTAGAAAGTCAGTGAAGCATTAATTAAGAAAAAGTGAATTCATATGTACCAGAGTAGTGAGAAGAACCAAATCCAAAGAATAAGCTCCCAGTAATACTGACTACCATGATTACCAACCGTCAATGCCCACATTCCCAAGGAAAACCTACTTCCAGGTTGAAAGAGTAATGCATATATTTGAGAATATAAAATGAAGTGCTTTTTATTCAGGTATGTTAGGTAATTGCTTACTCATTATAAATTGGCTACATATATAGAAAAAGGAACAGGGTGAGTTAACAATTTTTGAGGATTATTTATGTTTTATAGACTTTGTTAATTTGGATAAATTTCTGATCATATTTCCATCTAAAATCAAAATTAAAATGACTGAAGTCATTAGGTGTTAATAATTGTGGGGATTACATGGTTTTGCATGAAATATAAGGTATTATGAATAATTGGGGGTCTTCTTTCATGATTATGAGTTTGGGCTCTGGACAAAGAAAACTCTGGTTTCAAGTTCTAACTTGGTAAGTGCTAGTTGTGTATTCTGTATATATGTAACCTAGGAAAACCTCAAGTAATTTTTACCTGTCTAACATAAAATTCCTCTTGTATGAGCTACAAACTGAAAACAATAACATGTCAATTTATTTAGTTTTTTATTCTTCCCTAAGGTCTTCTTTATCTATCTTAAGTTTCAAACTCAGAATGGCTCACTTATTTAATTATGTGAAAAATACTGTCTCTATATTTTGGATGAAGAAATCATTGTTGAAAGAAATGAAGTTATTTGCAGAGTTCACAAGTAAAATCAATGATAGTGTCAAAAATAGAAAGTAAGAGTCCTCTGAAGTCCACAATTCAGGAGCTAGAAAACTGGTAGTAGTTTATACATGGTGAATCATTAATTTAAGGGGAAAGTGAAATAAAAGAGGAAGATTTCTACAAGTGAAATAAAGCATCAACTGTAACTTTGGAATTGCAGAAATTTGGAGTTTCATATAAATAGTTATGAAAATTGTTTGGTTAGAATATCAACAATTAAATTAGGGTAATTAACTTTGTAGCAATAAATGAAAACAGAATGTTTGGCTTTGCCAGAGTACTCTACTAACTTATTTTCTTAAGAAGTTAAATTTCATGTGTGAATCATAATTTTCTGAACACTATTATTACTTACATCATGAATTTCCCAAAATCATAAAAATGTCTCCTTCATTTAAAATCTGATGAATGGTAAGAAACCAAGGACTCATAGCATTTTACTTCCATAATAGAAAGTTATTATTTGAAATGTTTGAAAAACCTGGAAGGAAAGAATGAAAATGTACATTTCAAATGGAAAAAAATCAGCATATTTATAGAGAAAATGCAATTTATATTATACATGGGGAAAGTAATTTCTTTCTGTTTGAACTCAATATTTATTTTTCCTAAGTTAGTTAGATTTTACATTCCACTTCTCATTTCATTTTGGGACGTGGAGAATATGGGGAAAGAAATTCATATTGTTTGTTTTCCCCATGCACAAGACTAAAATAATGTTATTGTTTATATCCATTCAAATCAAAAAGCAATTAATTTAAGAGTTCTCCAAACCAGTATTTTAAATATTATTTTAAAATAAAAAATAGACTTTTCACTTATAAGTGAGGAAATATTTACACAGCATAGTTGGAGGTATACTGAGAAGCTTATTCCCAATGGCTTATAAAGTAGATAGTTCTAAATCTTAAAATTGCATAATACAGAAAGTGATTTAGATGGGTCAAGCTGTTGATAATGTTTTCCAGTTGTATAAATTCCGTAGTACCAGACTGTTGTCTTCCGGTTTTCCATCTTTTGGAGAACATGAAAGATTTTTATAAGTAAAGGCAAAGAAAAAAATTGAATAATTCAAATTATTTTATTTTTAAGGCTACATCTTCATTGCAGTGGAATTTTTTATTTTTAAGTAGACAACGGTCAACTTGAGTTGAGAGGTCATCAAAGAGGTAATGCTTATGCATGCTCAGGAGAATGTCATACATGGCCAAATTGGACACTACCCTAAACAAAGGAGCTCCTGTTGACTCTGGGGACTCCCAGGTCCTACGGTCATGGCAGATAGCTCCAGAGTTTGGTGCCTTGTCAGTGGGCCCTACTTTGGAGATTGTGCTTCCAAATGTGCCAGAGTTGGACTCAGATATGACTTCTCTACACATGCCTCTTCTGTCCCTTTTGTTTGAACTTATAATTGGTGCTGGAGTTGGTAGGTGCACATCCAGGAGACTTGAATCTCTGGGTTGTCCATGTGCTGGCTGGGCCCTGAGCCTCCGCAGAGTTGCAGCACCTAATCTCAAGTTCAATGGACTCTCCCAGGACAGCTGAGGGAGAGGTGAGGATGGACAACCACCACACCAAGGAACCAAGAGTGTCTACAACTGTAAGCAAGAGAGTCCCATCCAACAGCCATATGAGATTGAAATCCCCTCTCAATTAGAAGTGGAGTGGGTATCACCATCTTAGAATGCTCAGGACTGGGGAATAAAATATGGACTAGAGTAGACTTACTGGTGTTATACTATAGACTTATTGTGATTCGAGCACAGAAAGAAATTTTATCATTGATGTGGAGACAGTGGCCAGTGGAGGTGCTAAAGTCAGGGAGTGGGAAAAAGAGGTGTAATATGGAGGCATTTTCAGGACTTGGAATTGACCTGAATAACATTGCAGTGACAGATACAGGCCATTATATATCCTGCCATAGTCTACAGAATTGAATTGGAGAGAATGTAAATTACAATGAAAGCTATAGTCCATGCTTCCTGGCAATGTTCTAAAATGTGTTCACCAATTTAAATGAATATACTACACTAATGAAGGAAGATGTTAATATGGGGAAAAGTGGGAGGTCTGAGGAGTGGGGCTTATGGGAATCTCTTATATTTTTTATGTAACAATTTATGTAATCTAAGTGTCTTAAAAATATATTTAAAATAAGATAGCTACACGTGGAGGGGTCAAGATAGTGGCAGAGTAAGGAGCTCCAAGACTCAGCTATCTAAATCACTGTTTTGGGGGATCTAGGAGAAAAGAAGAGCATATTGCAACACCCCATCTGTAGTGATGATTCATGAGTAGGGAAATCCACACTGAGGAGGTCAGGGCCCATCCCCTGAAGGTGGCAAAAACCACTTCAGGAGCTTTTCCATAACTATAGTTGGAAGCTCCATTTCCCAAAAATGGGGGAAGAAGAGATGATTAGGCATCAGTTTCAGCTATTGATTAGTAAATTCAGATGTTTAAAATCCAATTCTAAGAATAAATAAAGTTTGAGCATATCCAAGTCAGAAATAGGCCAGTAGCCTCCATTTTAACTATGCCCCTGGCAAGAAGAGCAATCGGGCTGATTGAAAATCACAGTGAATATAGAGAATGGTGTCTCCACTCAGGTTGGATTACAGCCCTAGCCAAGGCTACAGCTTCAACTGCAGTACAGAGGAAGCTGGGGGGCCTGAAGCAGCCTTTCTGGGCAACTGCAGCTTCTTCTGGCACACAAATACTGGACTGGTGGGCAAACTTATGGATACATCTCGAGCCCAATAGGATAAAATAGGAGTGGTGTTACTTCAAATTCTCCAGGCAACTACAACTGCTTTCTGCCCACACAAACTAGATCATTGGACACATCTGTGGCTCCACCCCTGCCCCTTACAGAAGAGAAGAAGGGACAGTCACTTTCTCCAATAAACTGCTGTCACTTGCAGCCTGCAAGGTCTAGATTCTTGGGCACACAGGAGGCTCCAATCCCACCCCTAGCAGGGGAGGAGAGAGGTATGTGCTTCTTAAGCCTACATGGGTAACTACAGTGAGTTTTGACTCACATAGCTTTGTTTGCTGATCATTTCCATGGCTCCATCTCTGCCCCAAGTAGGGGAGGAAGAAGTGTGGAACTTCATCACTCCCTCCTACCAGCTACAGATGGTCTTGGCCTGCATGGCTTGGGTTAATGCACACAGCTACACCTATGTACCTAATGCTAGAGGGGAGAAAAGTAGGAGATACTTCTTCACTTTCTGGGGCAAGGGGGCACCTTCACTTTCCACAGTTTACAGTACCAACTGCATCATTTGTTCGTATTCTGCAACAAGCAAGAGAGAAAGAGTAAGAAATAGATTAAAAAAAAATAAGAGCTGGAAAAATATCAAATTGGTTAGTATGAACCATTATAAAGTTTCAAATTAAGTTGAACCAAGTATAAAAGAGTGACTGTAGCACAAAGCCAATCAAATAGAAATCAGTAAACTAAGGAAAGAAACAGGACCAAGAATAAATACATATAATATATCAGGTGCTGAGAGACTAACAAAAAAATTACAATCCATACCAAGAAACAGGAATATATGGCCTAGTCTAAGAAACAAACTAACCTACCAGATGACATAAAGGAATTGAGAAAACTTATCATAGATGTTCAAACAAATTTCCTTAATAAATTCAATTAGATGGGTAAAGAAATTAAGCTTATTAAGAAGACACTGAATGATTGTGGGAACATGGCCTATGGGTTAGATATAAAAGGCTTTGCTCTCACTAAAATAAAAACAAAAATGTCAGAGCCTGCCATGGGGATCTGCTTTGGGTCACAGCAAACCAGGCCAGTGCTTAACTCCCAGAAGAGTAAGGGCCAGAGACAAGAAGAATCCAAAACAAGTAATCAGAACATAAACAACAGAAAGGAAATAGATTAAGAAGAACAAAATTTTAAAGAAAAAGTTTAACACACACACAAAAACAATTAAATAAAAACCCTAGAACAAAGAGAGAAGCTAATCAACTGAATAAACCTATCAAGATAAAAAGATGATCAAACTTAACAAAAAATTACAAAACATTCTAAGAAACAGGAAGACATGGCCCAGTCCAATGAACAAACTGAAAACCAGGAAGACATGCAGAACATTGAACAACTTATCAAAGCTATCCAAACAAACATCATAGACCAACTTAATGAAGTGATGGAAGAGATTAAGGATATATAAAAGACACTCGGAGAATATATTGAAGAAATTGTAAACATGCATAAAAAGAAAACAGATATGATAGTGATGAATGGCAAAATTGAAAAAATTAAAAAGACACTGGAAGCACATAACAGCAGATGTGAATAGGCAGAGGAAAGAATTAGCAACATGGAAGAAAGTAAATTTGAAATCAAACAGATAGAAGAAGAGATAAAAAAAAAAAAGATAGAAAAAATCCAGCATGAACTTAGGGATTTGAATGACAACACAAAATGCACAAACATCCACATTATACGTATTCCACAGGGAGAAGAAAAGGGAAGGAGGCAGAAGGAGTGTTGGAGGAAATAATGGCTAAAAACTTCCCAACCCTATTGAGGGAAATGGATGTATGTGTCCATGCAGGGCAGTACACCCCAAACACTATAAATTCAAAGAGGCCAACTCCAAAACATATGCTCATCAAATTGTCCAATGCTCAAGACAAAGAGAAAATACTGAAAGAAGCAAGAGAATCATCACATACAAAGGAAGCTGAATAAGACTAAGTGCGGATTTCTCCTCTGAAACCATGGAGGCCAGAAGGCAGTGGTATGACATAGTTAAGGTACTAAAAGAAAAACAACAACTTTCAGCTAAGAATTCTCTTTCCATCAAAGCTGACATTCAAAAAGTATATAGAGTTCAAAATATTCACAGATAAACAGAAATTAAGAGAGTATGCCAATAAGAAACCTGCCCTTCAAGAAATAGTAAAGGGGGGAGGCACCAGGAAGATGGCATTGGACTAGGTGTGCACTCAACATCTCTCTCACAGAGGACAGCTGATTGGGGACAGGATCCTGCCCAAGTGGTCTGTTCTGAGAGCTCATGGAGCAAGAGCCTTAGGGACATCGATCTGCAGGGAGCTGGACAGCAAGGTGGATTGCTCAAGATAAAATCATGAGATTTTCCCCAGCAGGAAGCAGATGGCTAATCCCCATCCTAAAGGCAAAGGGCTACAGTGAGCCCCAACTCCTGTTGGCAACCTGGTGAGAGGGAGTATTCTCTGAGAGTGGGAAGGTTCGGGCAAAGGGTAGAGAGGGGTTTCCTCCCTGTGAGTTTGGTTGCCTGAACCTCCTTGCCGCTTTGGGGGGCAAACCAGCTGACTTGAAGTGACATCAGGCTAACGGGAGAGGCAAATATGCTGAGGAAGCCTGATTTACCTAATTGCACTGGGATACTGAGGCTTGGCTCAGGAGGGGGCAGAGCCAGCAAATTTTATACTTCTGTGCTGAGGTGTATCAGAAATTCAGCTCCCTTGGGGGGTCAGGCAGTGGGAAGTATTTGATAAGTTTCCATGGGGCTATTTAGGGTCCCCTCTTTGGAGAGGGTTGTCCAGAAGAGGCCTTTTATAGGTCCCTTATTTCTCCAAAAACAAAAATGCTTACTTAAAAAAATTTTTTTTAACTTAGTTTAATTTCTAAAATCTGCCTCAAAACCTGCAGAGAGAAGCCTGCAGGGTAATTGATTGATGAACACAGCAGGCTGAGAGGCTCCAAAAGGCCCAAGAAGGAATGCTGTTCTTCCTTAGCTTTGCATGACTGCTTGCTTGTGTGTTTGTTTGGTTTTTCTTTATTTGTTTGTGTGTTTGTTTCTTGCTTTTCCTTCCTCTTTCCTCCCCACTCCCTTTTTAAAAATTAATTAGGTGCTGCTAGCTTATTTCTTCTTTACTGTGCTTCTTCTTCCTTGATTTTCCGTTCTCTGAAGATATTGATTTTGTCTACCAATGCTATCTCTTTCCCTTCCTTCATCTTCCTACCTTCTGCTTTCTGTTGTAGTTCTTACATTACATCTTTTTTCATTAGTCCCCAACTTCACAAGTGTTGAATTCTATCTTGTCTATTCTGTCTTCTTTTTTTTATTAACTTTTTCCTTTAAGCCCTTTTTTACTCTTTCTCCCTCTCATCATCGTCTTGGCCTATTAAATCATTCTATATATGTTCCTCTATTTGGTTTCCCATTCCATTGCAGGTACTCCACTTTTTTTCCCCTATTACTCTACACTGCCTACATGAACTAAATATTCATTTTAATAAGTCTTATATGGCCTTCTTCTAACTTTAATCAATATTACTATAAGCCTTTTTCCTTTGTTTCTTCTTTTGATTCCTCTGACTCTAATCTTTTTACTTCAAAGGAATACAGAAAAAAGCAAGGAAATAGAACAAGAAGAACAAAGTGTCAAAGAGAAAACTTAATACACACACAGAACCACCAGCTAAATAAAGCTCTAGAGCAGAGAGAGAAGCTGATCAACTGAATAAACCCATCAAGATAAAATGATGACCAGAGGGCACCAAAAATTTATAAACCATACTGAGAAATAGGAAGTCACGGACCAATCCAATGAACAAACTAAAAACCAAGAAGTAATGCAGAACATTGAATAACGAATCTGAGCTGTCAAAACAAATATAATGGACCAACTGAATTAAGTAAAGGAAGAGATAAGGATATTAAGAAGACACTGGGAGAACATACTGAAGAAATTGAAAACATACATAAAAAGATGATGGATATGATGGTGATGAATGGTACAATTCAAGAAATCAAAAAGACGCTGGATTCACATAACATCAGATTTGAACATGCAGAAAAAAGAATTAGTGATGTGGAAGAGAGTACATCTGAAATCAAACAGATAGTAGAACCTACAACACAAAATGCACAAAAATATGCATTTTAGGCATCCCAGAAGGAAAAGAGAAGGGAAATGGAACAGAAAGAGTGCTGAAGGAAATAATGGCTGAAAACTTCCCAACCCTATTGAGGGAGCTGGATGTACATGTCCAGGAAGTATAGTTTATCCAAAAGAGTATAAAACCCAAAAGGCCTACTCTAAGACATATAATTATCAAAATGTTCAATGCTCAAGACAAAGAGAAAATACTCAAGGCAGCAAGAGAAAAGAGAGCCATCACATACAAGGGAAGCACAATAAGACTAAGTGCTGATTTCTCATCTGAAACCATAGAGACAAGAAGACAATGGTGTGACATAGTCAAGGTACTAAAGAAAATTTCCAACCATGAATTCTCTATCCAATCAAGCTTGCATTTTAAAATGATGGAGAGTTCAAAATATCCATAGATAAACAGAAATTAAGAGAGTATACCAATAAGAAACCAGCACTTCAGAAATACTAAAGGAAGTTCTAAAGGTTGAAAGGAAAAAATAGAAAAAAGAGAGTTGGAGGAGTGTGAAAGAGCAA
The DNA here is from genome assembly GCA_029593785.1 of Cabassous unicinctus. NCBI lineage: Eukaryota > Metazoa > Chordata > Mammalia > Cingulata > Chlamyphoridae > Cabassous > Cabassous unicinctus. The sequence continues at coordinate 19,027 of JAQZBX010048696.1, forward strand.
CTAAAAAGACAAAAAGAAATAAAAACAATATATGACATACATAAACACAAAGAAAATATGGCTGATGTAAAAAATTCGTTGAGAGTAATAAAACTGAATGTTCATGGATTAAACTCAACAGTGAAGAGACACAGATTGGAAGAATGGATTAGGAAATATGATCCATCTACATGTGTCTAAAAAACACACCTTAGACACAGGGATTCAAGCAGGCTGAAAGTGAATGGCTGGAAAGCAATTTTCCAAGCAAACAACAACCAAGAAAGGGCAGGAATAGCTATGCTAATATCAGACAAAGTGCACATTAAATGCAAGACTATTGTAAGAGAAAAAATGGACACTATATATTAGTAAAAGGGTTGATCTTTCAAGAAAAGAGAACAATCATAAACATTTTTGCACCTAATCAGTGTGCATAAATACATGAGGCAAACACTGGAAAATCTAAGTGGAGAAATAAATGCCTCTAAAATTATACTGGGGGACTTTAATACACCATTATCACAATTAGACAGAGCATCTAGACAGAGAATTAATAAAGAAACAAATACCCTGAATAATACATTACAGTACCTGGATCTAATAGACATATACAGAACGCTACACACAAACACAGTGGAATATACATTCTTCTCAAATGCACATGGATGAAACTCCAAGATAGGCCACATACTAGGCCACAGAACAACTCTCAATGAATTCAGAAAGATTGAAATCATGCAAAGTAATTTTGCTGACCACAGATAGGAAATCACTGAGGGCCAGAGAACCAGATTAAGCACAATGATAAGGAAGTTAAACAACACTCATTTAGACAATCAGTGGGTCAAGGAGAAAGCTCAAAAAAAATCAGTAACTACTCTGAAATGAATGAAAATGAGAACACATCATAGAAAAACTATTGGATGCAAAGCTGAACTGAGAGGGAAATTCATAGCCATAAATGCATATATTAAAAAAGAAGAAAAAGCTAAAATTGAAGACCTAACTGCACACCTGGAAGAAATAGAAAAAGTACAAAAAACTAACCCCAAAGGAAGTAGAAATAAGCAAATAGCAAATATTAGAGCAGGACTAAATAAAATAGAAAATAAGAAAACACTAGA
>JAQZBX010048697.1:0-20138 GCA_029593785.1 Cabassous unicinctus
ATAAATAAATAAAAATAAATAAATCTTAAAAAAAAAAAAAGAATTAAAAATAAATAAATAAATAAAGTTATACTCATTGTTTTTCTTTTCCATTTTTCCCTTTCAATGGGTGGTTAAATGATAAAAATGTTTTCTTTATTATTAAATAATCCATATCATTTATGTGAAAGAAGTAAAGCAAAATAAAGCCTATTTTAAACCATATTTGTTTGTTTAGATAGTTGTTTCAGAAAAAAAGTTTAAGAAATATCTTAGTATGGACTATAAAGGCCAAAATCCTTGTAAAAATAAGAACACCTATTTAACTTTTTTTAGCAGATAATTTTTTTAGAAATATGGTTAAAACAATGAAAATATAACCTACATATGCAAGGTGTTTTAGTTTATAGAATGTTCACAGTGGATTATTTCATGTATGCCTTAATACTGTATGAGTCAGAAATGTATATCTACATTTGACAGATAAAGAAACTGAGGCTAAAAGAATGTAAGTGGCTTACTCAAGATCTTGAGAGTTACATAATGAGCCAAAGTTCAAATGCAAATACTCTGCCTCCAAGGCTATGGTTCTTTCTACCATACTGCACTACAAGGTAATGTGAAGTTTTACTTTCCTAGAATTGTACTTAGTGTACTGTGTCAGTGAGTTGGAAGCAAATCAAGAGCATGGCCATGACACAAGACTCCTAAGCAGTTTCCAGGAGTTGTAAGTTACAAGAGCTCACTGCCTTTCCATCAGGCACTGCAACATGTCTTTCACTCCATGACATTAATTTTTCCCTGGGATATTCAAATAATGAATGTGCCTTTTCAATGAACAAGTAAAAGAAATCTAAAAAAGTGTTTGAATCATCAGCAACACTTGATACTGAAATGAAATACTAAATATGATTTGTTGTTCATGTACAAAGATGACACTAAAGTCCCTTCATACATACATAAAAAATATCTATGAAGATATTTTTCTAGAAGTGTTGGATTTATGCTGACTCATCATCATTTTTGCCCATGTGCCCTTGTGACTGACAACGCAAATACTAAGATTGTTGATGTTTTAGTTTGAAAGGCTGCTGAAAGCAGATACCATAAAATGGGTTAGCTTTTATAATGGGAATGTATTAGCTTACAAGTTTTCAGTTTGGAGGTCATAAGAATATCCAAATGAAGGAATCATCAAGGCTATGCTTTCTTTCTGAAGACTGGCTGCCAGCAATCCTTGTGGCACATGGCAAGACACATGGCAGTGTCTGCTGATCTCTCCCTTCTCTTTCAGATTTCATTAATTTCAGCTTCTTGCTTCCATGGCTATCTCATTCTTTTTCTCTGTATTTATCCCATTTATAAAGGACTCCAGTAAGAGGATTAAGATCTACCCTGGGCCACGTCTTAACTGAAGTAATCTCATCAAAAGGACTTACAATAGGTTTATACCCACAGGAGTGGATTAAATATAAGAACATGATTTTCTGGGTACATACAGTTCAAGACTACCACAGTCAGCTAAATTAGGAGTCCAATTTGTGGCCATCAAGCATCAAAGAGCCAAGGGTCCTGAAAGAGACACATGCCCTTTTCCACTCCTTGTACTACTCAGCAAAGCTAGGAGAGATCTAGCACCTAGTCTGAGACATCAAGATCTAATTTAATACATAAAACTATCATAACAACATAGATATTAGAAAAGAAGACAAATGTTTCCACTTTCTCATTTTTCATAAGCCTTTCAAAAGAGATAGTGTGTTAGTCCAGGATCTTAGAGAAGCAGATGCCAAGACAGACTTAAACATGCAAGGACTTTATTAGAGAGAAATATTTTGTGGGAAAAGAAATAGGGAGGAATCTGGAGAAGGCAGGCAAGCTGTCAGATTGTGTTAGGTGTCTAATTCAATCTAATGGATGAATCCATCTAATGTGGGGATTTCTAACAAGAGAGGAGGGAAGGAGAGAAGGTTGGATGGAAGCATCCTATTCTGCTATGCAGTCTGAGGAAGGTTTGGCAAGGCTGTGGGGAAGTCCTCAAGCTAAAATGAACTGACAAAGGAATTCCACCCATCTTCTAAGAACTGGTCTGCTCATTATCCCCAGTGTATTCAGTCATTGGCAGAAGCAGCCATTGAGGAGCATGGCCTTGGTAAAAACCAAGGGATGGATGAATTTCAAAGCACTGCAGGTAGAGTCCTAGGTCAGTGAGGTGTATTCTCATAGCTGTCACAGAAAGCATGAAGGGAAAGTGTAGAAGAGAAACTTTTCTAAAAACCTTTAAAATTTTAAAGGAAGGTCTGTTTTTATCAGAAATGCCTCAGTTATTTCATAAAACAATTAACTCCATATAATTTGGGAGCAATACCAATAGCATAATGATAAATAAAATATAATACCAAGGAAAGCATTCTAGATTAAAATTTTTAGAAAATGCACACTTCTTAATCATCAAATAAAAATTAGACAAATATTTTGTTTAACACCAGGTGGAGCTCTTTTGCTTTTTGAAACAGTGAAAGAGTGTTTTTTTTTTTCTCTTTCTTAATTTAATCCAGGTTTAGGCTATTTATTTCATAGCTCTTAAATCATCTAAAATCACTTGAATGCTTTCACATCATTTTTGTCACTATTGTAAACCTGATATTTTTCCCAAATATCACAGACTAGATCAAACTGCAATGTTAATAATATAAAACCACTGAGAGTAAAAAATATTGTTAAACTTCTAAATTAAAGTTTTAAAAAACCTACTGCTTTAGATTTCCAGTTGACCAAGATGGCAGCACAAGGGGCTCCAGGGTGCCATCCCCCCATAGAATCTTTGAACAACTAGTAAAAACTGGCATAGCCATCTTTCTCAAAACTCCAGAAAACACTTAAAGGGTTTCACTAACTAGGCAAATGCCAAATCAATAAAATACAGCTTTAAAAACAGTAGAAGTTCCTGGCACCCTGCTGGACTTCCCCCTATGCCCTCTCCAGTGCAGTGTGGAACCAGCCTGCATGCCTTTGTGTGTTCTTGGCCCCTTCTGAAGGAAGCAGAGGCACCTAGGCACATACTGAGGTGTCTGTAGGTTAATGGCAATTTATTGAGTAGCAGCCTGAAACACTTAATTGAGAAACTCATCCCTGGCTCAATTTGGGGGTTTCACTCATGTTGCCCACAAAAGGCATGTTTAGGTCCCAATCCTTGGTCCTGAGGGTGCAAATCCATTTGTAAACAGGAACTTTGAAAATGTTATTAAAGTGTGATGAAAGTAAATGAGGGAATTGGAAAGGAAAAAGTAAAACTTTCCCTATTTGCAGATGACATGATTATATATAAAATCCTGAAAACTCTACAACAAAGCTATAGAGCTAATTAAACAGATTCAGCAAAGTGACAGGGTACAAGATTAACACACAAAAATTAATAATGTTTTTATACACTAGTAATGAACAATCTGAAAAAAAAATCCATTTACAATAGCAACTAAAAGAACCAAATATCTAAGAATAAATTTAACCAGGGATGTAAAGCACTTGTTCATAGAAAACTAAAAAATACTGCCAAAAGAAACCAAAGAAGACCAACATAAATAGAAGGGAATTCTATGTCCAGGGATTGGAATAATAAATATCATTAAGATGTCAATCCTACCCAAAGCTATTTACAGATTCAATGCAATCCTAACCAAAATTCCAGCAACCTTCTTTACAGAAGTGGAAAGCCAATCATCAAATTTATATGCAAGGGTAAGGGGCCCCAAATAGCCAAAACCAGCTTGAAAAAGAAGAATGAATTTGGAAGGACTCACACTTCCTGATCTTAAAACTTATTACAGTGATACAGTAATCAAAACAGCACTATATTGGCACAAGGGTAGACTTATAGACTAATGAACTCGAATTGAGAGTTCAGAAATCAAGCCTCACATCTATGGCCAAATGATTTTTGACAAGTGTGTCAAGTCCACTCAATGGAGAAATAATAATCTCTTCAATAAATGGTGCTGGGAAAATTGGATATCCATGTGCAAAAGAATGAAGGTGGATCCCTACATCACACCATATAAAAATTAACTAAAATGGACCAAAGACCTAAATAAAAGAGCCAAAGCTATAAAAATTCTAGAAGAAAACATCTTCAGGACCTTGTGATATGGAATGGTTATTTAGATTTTATATCAAAATCACAAGCAGGAATAAAAAGGGTGGGGGCTTCATCAAAATAAAAAAAAACTTTTGTGTATCAAAGGACTTCAGTATGAAAGTAAAAAGACAATCTACTCAATGGGAGAAAATACTTGGAACCACATATCTAATAAGGGTTTAACATCCAGAAAATATAAAGAAACCCTACAATGACATCATCAACATGGCAAGATAAGATACAGCCTTAAAAATCTACCCCAGAGATTCAGAGAATATAGGACAAATTCCACTTGCTTAGAACTCTGGAGGATGGTAGAGACTGGATAAGGACTCCACAAATGCTTAATCAAACAAAGAGACAAAGATCTGTTAGGAAACTTCTATCCTGGACAAGCCCATCCTCTCCCCTCACCCTCGCTCAGTCCCAAACAGCTGGGAGTTCACCAGAGGATGCAGCCTGGGTCTCTCCCATGGGGGACACAAAATTAGAGGAATTCACAGCAGTATGTTAAAACCACACACATACACCAGGCACAGGGCCCCAAGTCTGCAGAGACCCCAAGCAGAACACGAGCTTCTGAGTAGTGTTGCATACAAAAGGGACCCGGGGAGGGATAGAAACCACAGTAGAAACCAAGTGCTGCACATACTCAAGCCAGTTACTGTTGGGTGGATTCCCTTAACACTTTTCTGGAAGATCCACCTCTCTGGATTGACCTCATCTGGCTCCTCAGGATAGGATACCCTAATGGGGAAGAAACCAGAGGCAGAAAAGCCCCACAAAGAAAAAAAATTAAGGGTATAAATCTGAACTGCTGTAAGAAGGGAGGATCCCAGGACTGAAAAGTATAAGGAACACAGGACAATGAGTGAAGGAGAGAATTTAAACAAATCATAGTTACTGGGGAGAAAATGTGGCAAAAAAACAAACAGATTGAGATTCCCAGAGAAGGAACAGAGGAAAGGAAGGTTTCTCCTGGAAGTCAAACAATTAAACAAAGAATACAATCTTAAATATTGTACCACATATCAAGGGCAAGAATCAGGGGAAGAGCTGAGAAAACCACATCAGTTAAACTTGGGCTATGCAAAAGGTCCAGGATAAGTTGGACAAAACATCAAAAAAGAACCTTAATACAAAGCCAATCAACAATAAAACCATAGACAAGAGTGACAAAATTACCTTCAAAGTTAATGCATCAGGATAATCAGAGTTTGAAACAACGAATTAAAAGAGTTCAAACAAATCTCCTAAATAAATTCAAGAAAATGAAGGAAAATATGCATAAAGAGATAAAAGATATTAAGAAGACAATGTGTGAGCATAAGGAAAGATTTGTAAATTTAAAAAGAAACATGACAAATGATGGGGATAAAAGGCACAATAGTAGAGATTAAAATACACTAGTGGCAATACAACAGCAGATTTCAATAAGCAGAAAGAAGCAGCAGCTAACTAAATGACAGGGCGATCAAAATCATACAGGCAGAAGAACAAATAGAGAAAAGAATAGAAAAAAATCATCAGTGTCTCAGGGATTGCGTGACAGCATGAAGCACACAAATATACATGTCATGGGTGCTCCAGAAGGAAAAAAGAAGGGAAAAGGGGCAGAAAGAATACTTGAGGAAATAATGGCTGGAAATTTCACAATTCTTATGAAAGATATAAATATTCATGTACAAGAAGTACAATGTACTCCAAACATATACTAATCAGCAAGTCAAATGCCAAAAATAAAGGGAGAACTTGGAATGCTGCAAGAGAAAATTGATTCGTCACATACAAGGGATCCTCAATAAGACTAGTGCCAATTTCTCATCAGCAACCATGGAGGTGAGAAGACAGTATATGATATACTTAAGATATGGAAAGAAAAAAATTGCCAGCTCAAAATTCTTTATATGACAAAACTGTATGTTTTAGAGTTTGCTAAAAGCTGCTGGGAGCAATATACCAAGAATGGATTGGTTTTAACTGTTCTAAGGCAGTGAAAGTGTCCAAATCAAGGCATTAGCAGGAGATCCTTTTCCCAGAGCTGCAGCTGTGGGCAATCAGGCACAGTACAGGGAACAATGGTGGTGTTGGCTAATCTCATTCCTCTCCTCCAGGCATCACTGTTTTCAGATTCTGTCTAAAGTGGCTTCCTCTCAGCTTCTGGCTCCAGGGCTTTCCCTCACAGCTTCTGGGTTCCTCTCTGTCTCTGCAGCCTTCTTTCTGTGTCTGCGGAGTTTGTCCCTCACTTTATAAAGGACTCCAGTAAGGCCCTTAACTAAATTAATTTAAGCAAAAGATGCCACCTACAATAGTTTTATATGCACAGGAATGGATTACCTTTAACAATAGGATTTTCTGGGGTCCACAAAAGCTTCAAACTACCACACAGAAACTGAGAGAGTGCAACAACAAAAGGCCTGCCTTATAAGAATTACTAAATGGAGTTATGTAGGTTAAAAGGAAAAAGGAGAAAGTGACTTGGAGTAGTGTGAAGAAATGAAGATTCAGAGAATATGTATACTATTATAGCTAAGTTGGTATCTTTTCAAATTACTAGGTTATAGATAAAAGTTATGCAATATAAACCCCAGGGTAACCACAAAGGAAGTATTTTAAAAATACACAGAAACATAAATGAGAAAGGGATCAGTCAGATACATCACAAAAGATGAACTACACAGAAAAGGTGGTTGCAATAAAAGAAAAGAGACAAAAAAAAAAAAGATATGACATTAAAAACCAAAGGACAAAATGGCTAAAGTATACTGCTTTTACAGTAACAACACTGAATGTTAATGGAATAAACTGCCCAATCAAAAGACACAGAGTGGCAAAATGGATAAAAAGCATGATTCAACTATGTGTTTTTTAGACCCAAAGACATAAATAGGTTGAAAGTGAAAGGTTGACAAAAGATATTTCATGCATATAGTAACCAAAAAAGAGCTGGGGCAGCTATACTAATGTTGGGCAAAATAACTCAAAAGTTATTATAAGAGACAAAGAAGGACACTATATACTAATGAAAGGGGCAATTCCTCAAGAAGAAATAACAATCATAAATATTTATGCACTTAACCATGGTGCCCCAAAATACAAGATGCAAACACTGACAAAACTGAGGAAAGAAATAAACTCTTATACAATCATAGTTGGAGATATCAATACACCACTCTTATCAATAGACAGAACATATAGATAGACGATCAATAAGGAAACAGAGAACTTGAATAATATGATAAATTAATTAGACCTGACAGACAGATACAGAACATTGCACCCAAAACAGCAGGATATACATTCGTCTCAAGTGCTCAATGATCTTCTTCCTAGATAGACCACATTTTGGGTCACAAAATAGGTCTCAATAAATGAAAAAGACTGAAATTATACAAAGCATCTCCTCCACCCATAATGGAATAAAGCCAGAAATCAATAAGAGGCTAAGAACTGGAAAATCAACAAATATATTTAAGTGAAATAACACACTCTTAATCAGTGGGTCAAAAAAGAAATTTCAAGGGAAATCATTAAATATCTTGAGACGAGGAAAATAACATTCAAAACTTATGGGATGCAGCAAAAACAATGCTGAGAGGGAAACTGATAGCCTTAAATGCTTATATACAAAAGAAGAAAGAGCTAAAACACACCTGGAGGAACTAGAAAAAGAAAAAGCAAACTAATCTCAAAGCAAGCAGAAGGAAAGAAATAACATAGATTAGAGGAAAAATAAATGAAATTGAGAATAAAAAAAACCAAAGTCGGTTCTTTGAGAAGATCAATAAAATTGACAAACCCTTAGCTAGACTAACAAAGGAAAAAGAAAGAAGACACACAAAAAATAGAATCAGAAATGAGAGGGGGGACATTACTACTGACCCCACATAAATAAAAAGCGTCATAAGAGAATATTATGAAGAACTGTATGCCAACAAATTAGACCACCTAGATGAAACAGACAAATTCCTAGAAACACACAACCTGTACTGACTCTAGAAGATATAGAAGACCTCAACAGACAAAAGTCAGCAAAAACCTCCCAACAAAGAAAAGCCCAAGACCAGATGGCTTCACAGGTGGATTCTACCAATTATTCCAAAATAATACCACTCCTGCTCAAACTCTTCCAAAAAACTGAAGCGTAGGGAACACAAGCAAACTCATTCTATGAGGCTAAAATCACCCATATACCAAAGCATGATAAAGACACTACATGAAAAGAAAATTTCAGACCAATTTCTCTTATGAATATAATGCAAAATTCCTCAACAAAATACTTGCAAATCAATTCCAACAGCACATCGAAAGAATTATACATCATGACCAAGTGGATTTTATCCCAGTTATGCAAGGATGGTTCAACATAAGAAAATCAATTAATGTAATGCACCACATTAACAAAAGGAAGGGAAAAAAACTACAGGAGTATCTCCATTAATGCAAAAAAGGCATATAACTAAATACAGCATCCTTTCTTAAAAAAAAAAAAAAAATTTAAAAAAGAGGACTAGAAGGAAACTTCATCAACATGATAAAGGGCATATATGAAAATCCACAGCTAACATCACACTCAATGGTGAAAGACTGAAATCTTTCCCCCTAAGATCTGGAACAATCAAGGATGCCTACTGTCACCACTGTTGTTCAACATTGTACTGGATGTTCTAGCCAGAACAATTAGGCAAGAAAAAGAAATAAAGGGCATTCAAATTGGAAAAGAAAAAGTAATACTTTCACTATTTCAGATGACATGAGCATCTATAAAGTACCAAAAAATCTACTAGAGGTAATAAATGAATTCAGTAAAGTGGCAGTGTATAAGATTAACATGCAAAAATGTTTCTATACATTGGTAAAGAGCAATCTGAGGAGGAAATAAAGGGAATAAAATTCCACTTACAATGGCAACTAGCGGAAGCAATTTAACTAAGGATGTAAAGGACTTGTCCCCAGAAAACTACAAAAAATTGATAAAAGATATCAAAGAAGATTTAATTAAAAGGAAGGACATTCCATGTTCAGGGATTGGAAGGCTAAATACTGTTAAGATGTCACTTCTACCACAAATGATTTACAGATTCAAAGCAATCCCAACCAAAATTCCAACAGCCTACTTTGCAGATCCAAATAGCCAAAAACATCTTGAAAAAGAAAATGAAATTGAAGGATTCACACTTCTTGACTTTGAAACATATTACAAAACTACATTGGTCAAAACAGCATGGTACTGCCATGAAGATAGATATAGTGACCAATGGACTCTGAGAGATCAGAAATAGACCCTCACATCTTGGCCAGTTGATTTTTGTCAAGGCTTCCAAATCCACTCAACTGGGAAAGAATAGTCTAGTCAACAAATAGTGCTGGGGGAACTAGATATCTGTATCCAAAAGAATGAAAGAGGACCCCTCTCACAGACCATGTACAAAAATTAATTCAAAATTGATCAAAGACCTAAATATAAGAATTAGGACTGAAAAAAATTCCTAGAAGAAAATGTAGCAACAAAAGAAAAAATGGATAAATGGACCTCCTCAAAATTAAAAACTTTTGAGCCTCAAAGGACTTTGTCATGAAAGCGAAAATACAATCTACTCAATGGGAGAAAGTATTTGGAAACAACACATCTGATAAGGGTTTAATATCCAGAGAATACAAATAAATCCTACTACTTAACAATAAAAAGACAACCCAACTATTAAATAGGCATAAGATTTGAATAGACTTTTCTCCAAAGAGGATATATAAATGACTAAAAAGCACATAAAAAGATGCTTAACATCACTAGATATTAGGGAATGCAAATCAAACCCACAATGAGATATCATTTCATACACACTAGAATGTTACTATTTTTAAAAAAGAAAGAAAAAGAAAATGACAAGTGTTGAAGAGGATGTGGTGAAATAGAACATTCATTCATTGCTGGTGGGAATTTAAAATGGTGCAGGTTTTATGGAAGACAGTTTGGCAGTTTCTCAGAAAGCTATGTATAGAATTGCCATAGGACCCAGGAATCCTGCTACTCGGTATATACCCAGAAGAATTTAAAGGAGGGACTTGAACAGATATTTGCAAACTGTTGTTCATAGCAGCATTATGCAAATTGCCAAAAAGATGGAAGCAACCCAAGTGCCAATCAACTGATGAATGGATAAACAAAATGTGGTATATACATACAATTGAATATTATTCAGCCATGAAAAGGAATGAAGTCCTGATGCATGAGACAACATGAATGAGCCTTGTGGACATTATGCTGAGTGAAATAGGCCAGACACAAAAGAATAAACATTGTATGATCTCACTGATACTTACTTATTATAATAAACAAATTCATAGAGTTAGAATCTGGATTATAGTTTACCAGAGGCTAGATAGGCTTTTTGCTTTTTTTTTTAGAACTCCATTATTGGGCAACAGTTATACAATTTTTTGGTTCTAAATTAAAAAGTCAGTTTATTTAGATCTGTGTGTTGGTTACATGGCTGTGTTCAGTTGGTGGGAATTTGAGTTCTCTACTTATAATGTGTACTTTTTTGTTTGTGTATTATATTTCAATTTAAAAATTAAAATCAGCATGTCAGTCCCAAACCCTACTTACTTTGAACCACTTCTGACTAATCCATCCCTTTTCTAAACTTCCAAATGATTTTAACTGGTTATTGCAAAGTTTCATCCCAGTAAGTTAACACGAAGATTTTTCCTCCAGTCACTGTCCTCAGTCACGCTATATATTAAATCTCCCTACCCATCTTCTAGTTCAAATGTCCCTTAATAATAATGTTACCAGTTTTCACTAAAATTCCAATATATTAATGTTTTTATTCATAATAAACTTTATTTTTATAGAAGTTTTAGATGACAGAAAAGTTACATCAAAATTATGGGGAAAGGGAAGTGGATGTGGCTCAAGTGATTGAGTTCCCACCTACCACATGGGAGGTCCCAGTTTAGTTCCCAGTGCCTCCTGGAGAAGACGAGCAAGACAGTGAGCTGGTGCCATGGGCTGGCATGGTGAGCTGACACAAGATGATGCAACAAGGAGACGCAAAGAGGAAACACAATGAGAGTGACAAGAAAGCAGGGAGCAGTGGTGGCTCAAGTGATTAAACACCTCTCTCCCACATGGGAGATCCCAGGTTCGGTTCCCGGTGCCTCCTAAAGAGAAGACGAGCAGACACAGAGAGCAGACAGCGAGCACAAAACAATGGGGTGGGGGGGGGAATAAATAAATTAAATAAATCTTTTTTTCAAAAGTATGGGGAGGGAGCCAGCGTAGCTCCAGTGGTTGAGCGCTGGCTTCCCACAGATGAGGTCCCGGGTTCAATCCCCAGCCCCGGCACCTAAAAAAAAATATATATATATATAGGGATTCCCATATAACACCCCCACCCATGATACGGTTTAGAGAATGGGGAATTGATGCTAATTTGTACAAAATTTCTATTTAGGTTGTTTGTAAAGGTTTGAAAATGGATGGTGGTGATGGTAGCACAATATTGAGTGTAATTAACAGCATCGAATTATATAGGTGAAAGTGGTTAAAAGGGGAAACTTCAGGTCATATATGTTACTAGAGTAAAAATTAGAAGATAAAACATAAGGTAAAAAAAAGAAAACAAAAAACATAGAAAAAATTAAAAGATATAATACAGCAAACCCTATTAATAGTACAAGTATAAGAATGTTCTTTCATGGATTATAACAAATGTATGACACTAATACATGGTGTTAAAATAGGTAGTATATGAGGGAAAATACACCTAATGTAAACCATGGATGATCGTTCATCAATTATAACAATTGTAACAAAGGTAACTACTATTAAAAAATAGTACAATTATTTTTTTAAAGTGCTGTCATAATTGTAACAAAGTCCAAATCAATGCAAGGTGTTGGTGGTGGAGCAGTGTATGGGAATCCTGTATTTTATGTATGATTGTTCTGTAAATACACAACTTCTCTAATAAAAGAAAAAGAGGAAAAGAAACCCTACAACTCAACAACAAAAAGACAACCCAATTAAAAGTTGGACAAAATACTTGAATAGGCAAGTCTCCAAATAAGATAAACTACTGGCCAAAAAGCACATAAAAAGATGCTAAATATCATTATCCATGAGAGAAATGCGCATCAAAACCACAATGAGCTACCATTTCATACCCACCAAAATGGTAACTATTTAAAAATATGGAAAGTAAGTGTCGGAGAGGATGTGGAAAAATAGGAACACTTGTTCATTGTTGGTGGGATATAAAACAATGGTGCAACCACTGTGGAAGACAGTTTAGCAGTTCCTCAGAAAGTTAAGTATAGATTTACCATATGATATTGTAATTCCACTTCCAGGTATATATACAAATGAACTGAAAGCAGGAACTCGAACAGATATTTGTACACCAATGTTCACAGCAGCATTATTCACAATCGTCAAAAGATGGATGCAACTCAAGTGCCTGTCAACAGATGAATGGATAAACAAAATGTGGGATATACATACAATGGAATATTATTCAGCCATAAAAAGGAATGAAATTCTGATACATGCGACAACCCGGGTGAACTTTGAAGATATCATGTTGAGTAAAATGAACCAGACAAAAAGACAATATGAAATAACTAGTGTGAGCAAATTCATAGTCAGAAACTAGAATGCAGATTACCAGGAATGGGAGTAGGTAATGGGAAGTTAATACTTAATTAGTACAGAGTTTCTGTTTAGGATGGTGAAGAAAAAGTTTTGGTAACAGATGGTGGTGATGGTAGCATAACACTGTGAATGAAATTAATACCACTGAATTATATGTTTGAATGTGGTTAGAAGAGGAAGTTTTAGGTTGGATATATGTTACTAGAATAAAGTTAAAAAAAAAAAAAACAACCATAGGACTGTACAACACAATAGCATAATCATAATAATATTGTTTCAAAGCTACCACATTAATGCAAAGTGTTAATAATAGAGAACAGTGTGTGTGTGAGGGCAGCTATATGGAATCTCTGTATTTCCTGCATGATGTTTCTGTAAACCTACAACTTCTCTATTTTTATTATATAAAAACACTACCTTAAATGTCTACATTCTTCCAAAGGAAAGTATTAAAATCATAATTTAATTCTTATATTCATTCCTTAAGCAAATCAATCACTACTGAAAATGCTCTCCCAAATCTCCTATTTGCTCCATAATCAATCTCTTTTTATCCAAAACATTTTCTCTACAGGAAAGGTATTGCTTTAAAACTGGTTTCAGATTATGAAGATAAGGAATAGATATTTTTAACTTTTCTATGATTAAATTAATGTTTATAATGTAGACATGCTGTTTTGCAAGTTAAGTTGTGATAGCAAGGAGGCATTATTTATTCTGTGCCTGTACTTCAGAGTTCTTTCATTCTCATTGCAGGAAGATAAATACAGTCACAAATAAATGAATTTTGTAAACAAAAACATTTTTAATGATAGGGTTGACATGCCTTATAGGAATATATTTAAAAGAATAGTTTGTATGCATATTTATTTAGTCAACCATTTTAGAAATACTTGCAGAAAGAACTCCCTTATATGCTGAGTAATCAGCTAGGTCCTGGAAAGACAGGGATGAATAAGACAATCATAATGCCTGCCTTCCTGGGGCTTGAGAGTTCAGAATACATACCGTGAAGCAATAAATTACAGTAAAGGCTGCTGTAATTAAGGAAATGCAGAGAAGTTATAGAGAACATAACAAGGGAACCTAACTGGTGACCTCATCTAGGGTACAGGGAATGCCTTCCCACAAAGTGAAATTTAAGCTGTAGACTCATCAACAGGAGAGAGTAGAGAAATGCACAGGAGGCAGAGTGTTAGAGAGGAGGAAACAGTTTTCACAAAGGCCTGGGGTGAGAAAGAGCAGGTCAAATTCAAGAAAGCAAAAGTATTTCAACATAGCTAAAACACAGGGTTCTAGGAGAAGGGTGAAATAAAAGTTCTGGAGAGATGTGTGAGAACCAGATTATGGAAGGTCTTTCGGCTGTATTAAGAAATATGAATTTTACCCAGGAACAATGGGAAGCATAAATCAAGGTTCTGAATTCAAACTTGAAAGGATATGATAACCATTCTAAGAAATGGTCAATATCAAAGGATGAATGTATCATCAACATCCCTACAAAAATAAATTACCTAGACATGATAATTTAACTTTTCTTATCCATGAGAATAACACTGACATACACTTAACTTACAGAATGACTGTTGATTTCAATGACTTTTCACCATAATGACTCATGAAAAGTTAAACCATCTTTCAAATGACACTTTTTTTTCTTGGTATAATTACTTTTTTACAACAAAACACCCAAAGTTAAATTCATTGTAAAACATGATATTTCAGCATTATACTTTCAGAAAAAGACACAGTCACCAATTTACTCGACAATATTTTCTAGTGAGAAAATATCATATGGAACAAAGTTTAATTGCATTCCATGTTTGGATGATAAAAAAAAGCATTTTTCTCTGTAGATATATGCCAAGAAAACTATGCTTTTCCATTGTGGTGCAGTGGGCTATTTCCATGTATTTCATAGCATCATTTACCTTTTATTTTGTTCTAAAGGTGTTTTTAAATGCTCTAATTGTATTTTCAAGAGCAATTTCAGTGCCAAATAATCATATGCCCCTAAAGGCCAAAAAATTGATGACGATCATGCTGCAAGAACAAACCGTTCAAAGAATGACTCCCTTGCATCCACTTCTACTACCCACTAAGAAGTTATCTCGTCCTCCTTATCTATTAAAATAAATCTTCATCACATTACATTTTATGTACAACTGCATTTATCTATTTCAAAATTGTTTATTACTTGTGTTTACATATTATTCATTTGATTTTTTTCTGCCTACGAAAAACGGGTTTGGGTATCTTGGGTTGAGATGAAATACATCATTATTTTCCCCATTAAAAATAACAGAAATTTTTTTATTTAATGGTATTTTACCTGTGATAAGATTTTCAGGAATAAAATAATACCACCAAGGTAGGAATAGGTGCTCGAACATAGTTGAAACCAAACATTTGAAACATGTCAGGAAAATTAAATAAGTGTCTACAAAATAACAGATTATAAGAAAACCATTAAAACAGAATATTTCAAAATTCATATGAGATTACCTTGTAAATGACTGTGAAAACCCAGATTAAATGCATAATTTCTCAGGAAAATGCAATTTACCAAATTGGCCCCAGGAGAGAAAGAAAGTTTTAAAAGCCATGTAGAAAAATCAGTAAAAGCTATTAAAGAATTACTACCACATGAAAGCACCAGGTGCACAGCACATGATTTCACAGAGAAATTCTAACAAAAAATGCCAAAGATAAACTCAATGGCAAATTATTGCTCTAGAACACAGGAAGAGAAGCAAAACTTCCGAATTCTTTTTACCAAGCAAGTATAACATTGATACCTATACCTGACAATTATACAATAACAAAAAAATTTCAAACCAATCTTTCTTATGAATTTTAATGCAAATTTTTAAATGAAAGAGCAAACTGAATTCAAAACCATGTTAAGGAAATAATTCATTGTGATCAAATGAGATTTAGTCAAGGAATGTAAGAATTCAATATTAGGAAATCCATTATTGTAATTTATCATATTAAGAGAACTAAAGACAAAATTATATTATCTCCCTTAATGCTTTTTTAAAAAGCCTTTGACAAAAGTTTACACCAATCCCTGATAAACCCTTGCTCCAAAATAAATATAATATGATTTCACACACCTAATTCTTAAAGCCAGCACCTTAATAGGGGAACACTGCAGGTATTCCCACAAAGGCCAGGAACAAAGCAAGGATGCCCACAATTTCCACCACTATTTAACATTGTATTGCAATGAAATTAGACAAGAGAAAACAGAGACATAATATTTGGAAGGGAAGTAAAACAGGTTCTATATGCTAATGATGGTGCACCTGCTAACTCAAGAGAATCACTAATATAGCTAACTAAAACAAGAAAAGTATCTAATAACAGCAGGATATAAAATTAACATAAAAATCAATAGCCTTTATTTATTTGAATAACAAACAGTTAAAAGATAATGGGTGAGGAATTCCCATTTATAAAGGCAACAAAAAATAAATAAAACACTAAGAATAAACTTACTGTCTTAGTTTCCTAGGGTTGCTGTAACAAAGTACCATAAACTGAGTGGTTTAAAACAACAGAAACATATTGTCTCCCAGTTCTGGAAGCCTGATGTCCCAAATCAAGGTCAGCAGGGCCGTGCTCTATCTCAAGTCCATAGGGGAGAATCCTTCCTTACTCCTTCCTAGCTTCTGGTGGTCCTTGGCTTGCAGTTGCAGCACTTCAATCTCTGCCTCCATTGTCACATGGAGTTGCCCCATGTCTCTTATAAGAACTCAAGTCATATTGGATTAGGGACTACCCTAATCCAGTATAGCCTCATCTTAAGTAATTCCATATGTAATGACCATATTTCCAAATAAGGTCACATTCTGAGGTAATGAGGGTTATAACTTTAACCTATCTTTTGGAGGAGACACAATTCAACCCATATCACCTATTTAAGGAAAACTTTTAAACACTCATGAATGACACAAAAATAGACCTGAACTAATAGAAAGGACTCTCAACATAATAGAGTTCATTCAATTCAGGTTGATATATAAATGTGATTCCAATAAAAATAGTAAAAGTATTCTTTTCTTCAGAGCTAGGAAATTTAATGCTAAAGTTTATATGGAAAAATAAACATGGAAGAATAGCCAAATACCCTGAAAACTAGGAACATTAAGGAAAGAATAGCCCTACAAGAAATTAAAACATACTATACCATTCTATAATTAAAATAGCATGATGCTACTGACAGACCTGTGGGACACAACAGAAAGTCCAGAAATAGAGCCAAGTGTATGCAGAGGTTACAATATGACAAAGGTGGTGTCTTAGTTTGCTAAGGCTGCTATAACAAATAACAGACTGGTTGGCTTAAACAACAGGAATTTACTGTCTCACAGTTTTGGAAGGTAGAAGTCCAAAATTAAGGCATTGGCAGGTCATGCTTTCTCCGAAGTCTACAGTGTTCTGGTGGCTTGCCAACAATCCACTCTGACTCCATCACATGGCAATCCGTCTCCTTCTGTCTCCTCCTCACTTCTGCGTCCAAATTCCCTCACTTTATAAGAACTCCAGTCATATTTGATTAAGGCCCACCCCTATTCAATTTGCCTTCATCTTAATAGGATCTTCAAAGATCCTATTTACAAATAAGTTGCCATCCATAGGACCAGATGTTAGGACTTGAACATATTATTGTGGGGACTTGATTCAGCCCATAACAGGTGGCACCTCAAATCCCTGAGAAAGGATGGGTTTTTAATAAATGGTGTTGGAACCATGGATGGCCATTTGGAAGAAGATTAACTTAAATCCACAGTTCTTACCATTCACCAGAATAAACTCCAAACAGATAAAAGATAAAATCAAATGTAAAAAGGAAAAAGAAAAGAAAACATAAGTAGAAGGAAAAATATGGGTAAATTCCTTTGAAACCTGGGTGTGATTTCTGTTCTGACATGTAAAAGGCTTGAAAGTCATCACTCCCATCTTCGCAACAAGAAAAAAGCTGAACAAACTGATAAAAAACAACTCTTATATCCATCAAAGAAATGAGGTCACAGAACAAACCACTGCTACAAAACCTGAAGAGAAGGGGTGTGCAGAGAATCAAAGCTTACTGGGAGCAGAAGCCCAGGAGTAAAAGCCTGCCACTGGAGCCAATACCAGTAGGAGCACTTAAACCGGAATTGACAAATTGCTGGAGACTCAACTTGAACTAGCCTGAGAGTTTAAAATGCTGGTGGACCCAGTTTTAGGGGATAGCCCTACACTTTTATGGGCTTTACCTCTAGGAGCCCTACCAGGTTCTCACTGTGACTATAAGAGGAAAAGCCTCTTGAGCTTCTGAGGGAGAAGAAAAGCAACCACTTTGATATATGCCGAGAGCATACTGTTCTTCATTCTGTTCTCTCTAACAAAGGTCAGTCTTCAAGGGAAACTACTTTACCAAAGCCTTATCTGACCAGGGGAAGGGCAATTAGCCAATTCCAGCCCATTCCAGCCTTGTTGTCTGTATTAGGCAGGGTTTTCTAGGGAAACAGAACCGACAGGAGATATCTGTAAATAGTATGAGATTTTATAAAATTGTCTCACACAACCATGGGGATGAACAAGTTCAAATTCTGTAGGGCAGGCTGCAAACCAAGAGCTCTGATGAAGGTCCTTGATGAGTTTCCCAGGAGCCAGCTGTCTGAAGTAGAGATGGGAAATTTCTGAACACTGAAATCATTTCTTTTAAGGCCTTCAACTGATTGGATGAGACTCATTGCTGATGGCAATCTCCTTAGTTGATTATAGATGTAATCAGCCATCTATGCAATCAACTCACTGATGATTAAAGTCCATGAAATGCCCTTGTGTTACAATTAGCCCAGGGCTTGCTTGACCAGACAACTGGGCACCACTACCTGGCTGAGTTGAAACATTAGCCTAACCATCACACTGTCTTGCATAACGGGAGAGGGAAAAAGGCTATGAAACTCTTTGGAAGATTATAGCCAGGGACTCTGACCCACCAAAGAGAAAAATTAAAAGGAAAAAAATAGAAAAAAAATAAGATTTAATCATAAGATTATATAACACTTCCCCTCCCCAAATGATACCACCACATCAACAAGGCTCCAGCATAATAACAGTAGATTACAACTTAGAGCGCTGCAAGAAGGAGACTCTATTTAAGAAGAAGCTGATTCTAGGGAAACCCAAGACAACAGGGGAAACAAAAACAAGGACACCAGAGGAAGTTGAAGCCTCTGGCATATACAGCTACAGCAAACATTAAACACAGCCTAACTCCTAGCCTCACACTAAAGCCTCACACTAAAGGCCTATTTACCTCATTTCCTATTACCAATACATCATGTCCAGCTTGCAACAAAAAATTATAAGGCATGCTAAAAGGCATGAAAAAAACACAATCTGAAGAGACAGAACATTAGAACCAGACAGAGATTTTTTAATTACCAGCCTGAATGAAAAACCTCATAATAGATGGAGAATCTGGTAGAATAGGAATCCATAGTTTTAGAAAGGAATGCTAGCCTTGGATAGACGTGAGGAAGGAGGGAGAGATAAATTACAACAGGCATGAGGAAACTTTGGTGGGTAATAAATATGTTCATTATATTGACTGTGGTGATGTTTTCATAGGTATATACATATACCAAATGCATCAAATTGTATACTTGAAATATGTGTACTTTATTATGCCAATTATATCTCAATAAAACTGTAAAAAAAAAATTAAGGGTTGGGAAGCAGATGTGGCTCAAGCGATTGATCTCTCGTCTACCAACATGAGAGGTCCGGGTTCGGTTCCTGGTGCTTCCTAAAGAAGATGAGCATGACAGTGAGCTGATGCGATGGGCTGGCACAGCGAGCTGACATGACAAGATGACTCAACAAGAGACACACACAGGAAAACATAATGAGAGACACAACAAAGCAGGGAGTGGAGGTGGTTCCAGCGATTAGGCGCCTCCCTCCCACATGGGAGGTCCCAGGTTCAGTTCCCAGTGCCTCCTAAAAAAAAGACTAGCACACAACAAACAGACACAGCAAATGCAAATAACAAGAGGGTGGGGAGAAATAAATAAAATAAATCTTTTAAAAAAAAAATTAAGGGAGAGAGAAAAGACACCAAAACCCAATAGAAAAACAGGAAGACAGGAGCAGACAGTTTTAAAATAAAACAAAAACAGAGGAAGGGATGTAGCTCAAGTGTTGAGTGTCTGCTTCCCATGTATGAGGTCCCAGGTTTGATTCCCGGTACCTCCTAAAAACAAACAAACAAAAAAAACAACTCTCATTGGGGAGCAGATGTAGCTCAGTGGTTGAGCACTTGTTTCCCATGTACGAGGTCCTGAGTTCAATCCCTGTTACCTCCTA
>JAQZBX010048698.1:0-20120 GCA_029593785.1 Cabassous unicinctus
TCCTGGTTCCTCCACAAGGTCAGCTGTAGGCGATTAGGCGAACGGTTCGCTTCTCTTCTCCTGGGGCCTTCTTTCCAACATCAAAGCTGCTTCTCAAAGACTGCTTCAACTCTGTTCTTGGCCTTGCCTTTTATATTCAATTCCCCACCCACCAGGGGGTGGGGCTCAATGCCCTACTGACTGACATGGCCCAGTCAACACCCTAATCATAATTCAATCATGCCCAGATTAACAGATCAGATTACAGGCATGATCCAATTATATTTTTGGAATTCATAATTACAAATTCCCCAACGGTTACAGATAGCAAATTATGAAGCAAATGGGGCAAAACAAACAATTAGTGAATCAGGGAAAGGATATATGGGAGTTCTTTATACTATTCTGGTAATTTTTTGTAAGTTTGAAATTACACCAAAAATAATTAAAAAAAAAAACGAGAGTAAAAGTCCACTCTAATGCTATAACAAGGAAGGACTTTAAAATAACAATATCAATATTAAGGCTATGAGGTTGAGAATGAACAAATTCTGCTTTTTCTCTTTTATGTTATTACTGAGCCTCATTCACTAAAGAAATACTATCAATTTTCTGCCTATGAGTAGCAAACTTCAGTGGGTCACTTTTTTTTAAAGATTTCCTTTGGTGATATTGAACAACATGGGGGGAAAGAAGGAGTGTAATTTTGAGACAGAGGGAAAATTGCTGAATTAAGAAATAATGTTCTCACACCATTTTGAATTAGTTAAATTTGGATTTTAAATTTGGGTCTAGATAGAGGTCAGGTTCAACACAATGGGAAACCGAGCCCATAATGTAGGAGAAAAGATAGTTTGTTACTTAAAGGTCCCAGAGAGAGAGGGTGCCATGAGGGGTTGTGGGGAAACAGGATCAGGTCAGGTGGCTCAACTAGCAGGGGAGGAGCACACAGGCCGAGGGCTTGCGCCTTCATTGTGGTCCAGGAGTGGAGGTTAGTAGGCTTCCTGTGGGAGGCACGGATTTGTTAGTTTAAAGCAAATGCGCATGAAGAAGGGAAGGGACTGGGGTTCTGAAGGCGCTGGGGATAGCTTATCATTTGGGACCAGCTGTGGGTCTGGGTGAGGCGTGAGGGTGGTGCGGGCGGTGGCCGCAGCTGTGGGTCTGAGCTGTGAAGAGTGGAGGCCCCGGGGTTGGAAAGCTTAGTAACTAAGCCAAAGGTCAGTGTTGCAGCCAGTAGCTTAGCCAAAGTGATATGCGTGCCGAGGCAGCACACATACAAAAATTTGGATAGTTATGACACACACCAACTTAAACTTTGACAGCTTTCATAATTTCACACAAAACCCAGCTTTAACCTAACTTGCTAAACTCTCCCTGTCAAATACCTCAGCAAACAAGGCCAAGCTTTTGCTGACCGTTTGACGAGCTGTGCTCTGCTTAGGTAGCCTGAAGGGCTTGAGTCTGTGGAGAAGTGAGAGGAAGCAAAGGCTTTTCCCCAGTCTCCCCCACCGTGCCCTAGAACCTGTGGCTTGTCAAGTGTCAAGAGGCTCACCACTGGGGGACCTCACTGTTAATTCCAAATTTCCTCCTTAACCCCTGACATTTTTCTCATCCCTCTGTCTCTCCTAATAGGTTCGGCGGTTCCATCCAGCTCAGTGTCCTCTCCACCTTGGCACCAAATTGCTTTCTGCCTGATCATGGGACTCCTGTTTGCAGTGGACACGGGCCTGTATTTCTCTGTGCAGAGACACTTTCAAAACTCAATGGGGAGACTGGAGAGCCACCAAATCAAATGGAGCCGGCACCTTCCGGACAAATGAGCCCTTGCCCCATGGGGTAATAGGAGCAGTGTCAGCCGCGTCTCAGCCTCTCTCTGGAATCACAGCCCCAATAGCCATCTCTGTGAGCAGCAAGAAAAATACACCTCAGAGCATGGGCTGAGGGCTCCTCACACAACCCCTCTATTTTCTCTTGGTCTCCAATGAAAAGGAACGGCCTGATGTCTTCAGGTGCAAACAGTGGAGCCCCAATGAGTAACTGCATTCCCAGAAATTGAAGTCTTGGAGCTACACAGATACTTTCTCTGCCCAAACCACTCTCTCACAGCAAAGCAACAATGTAGACTGCAGACAGTGACCCTTTAAATGTAAAAACATTGTTACTAAATAAATGGATAAGTAGATAAGTAAATTAATGGTGGAGGCAGGGCCAGCTAGACACTTGATGTGCATCTGCTGCTCCAGGGCTGTTCTTTTCAGGGTACCCAAAATGCCTTCTGGACAGAGTGTAGGGACTGCTGGGGGTCTATGGGGGACAGAAGAAGCAATGTAGGGGATGGCTGAGAAAGGGCTGGGTAGTCCAGGACCGACTAGGGTAGTCTACCACCAGCGGGGGTGGGGCAGAGATAAGGCTACCTTCCTAGACCAGGAGCCCGCAGTTGAGATGACAGGAAATCACGGTGGTGATGTAGAATTGAATTTTTCAAGGGAGTTTCTATCAGAATTGGGATGATGTGTGTGTATATAATGATGAACTTTCTTAATGTTGTGAGAAGAAAAACGGTCCTAGGAAGGGAACTGGGGACTGGAAAGATTTGGAAAAGAAAGCACAGAACAAACCCATAGAAAGGAGAGCAGTGTTGCTGTCCCAAGTCAAGCTAAGTGAACAGAGCTATCTCGTGTCTGAATAGAGAAAGCATTACAAGAGTCAACCACAACTGCACAGGAAGCCATGGGTAAGGGATTAGGACACTTTTTTGGCCAGCAAAGAAAGAATTAGAGAGAGTTGAGACAGAGATTATGAAACCAGCTTTTCTGCTTCCATATCTAATTTGGGCATAGCTTTGCTCCCATCATTCACTTAAGAAATGTTGCATAACTAATACTAAATGAACCGAATTCTACTGAATTATATTATGAAACTTTGAAATCCCTCCACATGTCAGTAACTGGAGTGGAGATGGAGAATGAATGTAATCATTGCTTGTGGAAGAAAACTTATAGCTATCGCTTTCTGTTTTAGAAACTTTAAAACATTTATTGATTGCAATAAAGCATTTTACAAGATCTTGCACGCTACTTTTAGAAGATGGAAAAACCATGGTGATAAAACATGAATCATAAGATTCTTTTTTTCCTCCCATTGTCCAAAACTCTATCAGAAATTCATTTAGGTTGATGAGAAAGCCCTCTCCTCTCAGCACCATCTCACTACAACCAGTATGAATTAGCCAGGTTGCTTCCCAAATCTTCCTGAGACAACTGGATGAAGGGAGACTTTTTATGGGTGACATGGAATAGGAGGTAGTTTTAGAGCAGAGGGTGGGTAGGAGTAGGCACAGCTAGGCAAGAGGTAGGTGCCTGGGCAGAGGTTTGGGGCCAGCCTAATTATGTCAAGTACAGCTATATTCCAAGATGATTCAACTTTGGCATATGAATATTGGATGAGATTCAGGTATGAAACAAGTGAGTTTGGAAACCTTGGACATTTGAGTCACGTTTACTTAATACCTACAACGTCCCAAGCTTGAGTTTAAGTGTTGAAAATATTGAGATGAACAACACAGGGTTATTCCTCCAGGAGCTTTCATTCTAGGAAGAAAAACAGGTAAATAGGGAGGGAGTGAAGAAAAGGAAGGACTGCAGAGAAGTGGCTTAATTCTTGATGTGGTTGTGGAGGATAAGTAGGAATTCACAAGGCAAAGATAAGAAAAGGTAATGGTCTATGGGCAAAGATTCAAAAGCCAGAATGAGTTCAAGATAGCAATTTGGTATCCTCTATCTCCTGTAAATGCTTTTTTTTTTTTTTTAACCATCTACTTTTATAGATTATTTTTCAGAGGTAAAGTTTTGTACATATGCACATGTACATATCTGTTTACTTTGGTTTAATTTGGGCTCATCGGGAGCATATTTTGTAAGAATTAAAATAAAAATGTGAACACCTGAAAAAAACAAACAAAAAAAAACAGTTTGGTTCTGTTAGAGTCGAAAGAGTAAGTGAGAGAGAAGTTCAGGGGCCAGGTCGTGAAGGGCATTGCCTTCCAAACCAAAGAGACTGCCAGACCCCACAGGCCAGGGAAGAATTTTAAGCAGTTCAAGTTTGCATTTCAAAAGGGCTCTCTGGTAGTTATTTTGAGGATGGACGGGAGACAAAAGCTGAAACAGGAAACCAGCTAAGGCGGCGAGTAATTATTTACGGTAACCCACGGTGCCATATCGAGGAGGTAAGACAGTAGCAGCGAGGCTGCAGAGGATGGTGCCTATCCAAAGGAGGACTCATCTCAAAGAATCGGTAGCCAGTAGGACGCAGCGTAACTAAGGACCGGGAGAATTCCCAGATCTTGGGCATTGTGCTCTTTCACGAGTAAGGAAGTAGTACAAAGGGAAGGCAGGCACAGATTTGGTGGGAAAGATAAAGAATTCGTCTCTGGATTATTAGTATTTACATCCTTTGGTCAGGAAATTTTCTTTTAGCATCAATTTTACGATCA
Organism: Cabassous unicinctus; assembly: GCA_029593785.1. Taxonomy (NCBI): domain Eukaryota; kingdom Metazoa; phylum Chordata; class Mammalia; order Cingulata; family Chlamyphoridae; genus Cabassous; species Cabassous unicinctus. Next base: position 4,472 of record JAQZBX010048698.1, read on the forward strand.
AATTTTGGTAGAAAATAAATTGAAAAATTTATTACTAATTGCAAGCCTAATCGCGCAGACCAACTGCGTCAAAACATCCGTGCTGGGCATGGCCTGAGGAGGGAACTAAAAAACGCAACGGTGGTAGAAGGAAGTATCCCACGAACACGCGCTAAGTACATGTTTCAATGTTCAAAACGGCGCGTCCCTGGGTGGGCTTGAACCACCAACCTCTCGGTTAACAGCCGAGCGCGCTAACCGATTGCGCCACAGAGACTGACGAAAAAGACGCTTCCGACTAAACCTATTCAGGACAGAATCAATTCGTAGCGCTCTCCTGTTCCAAAATTTGTGGATGTAAAATATGTGACTGGACGGGGGTCTTTGGAAACTGACGTAAAAACTGGTGAGCTGGACAGCTTTCCACGAATTCGCTGAAACCAGAAGCCCCGAGGGTGGCCGGGCCTTTTCCCCAAACAGGACTCGGCTTCTACCTACAGCAGGCTGAGAAAAAAGGGGCAGAAGAAGGTGAATGTGTGAAGGGATTTGGGGGACTCCAAAATGGATGCCCTCTCTGGGCTCGGGAGTTTAGTTAGTTTTGCTCAGAGAAGTATGTCAATAAGCTTTTTTGTTGATCTAGACAATTTACGTATTAGCTCATAAGAAGCTTATTGTTGAGCAAATTTAAAATACTGTTTCAAGTGTTTAATCACATCTGGCAAAATGTAATAGGTTAGTAAGAGAGTCTCATATAACAAAACTAATCTTTAACCCCAGCTGGTTTGAAAAGTTTCTAGCATATTAGACACCCACAGAACACCGAGTTTATAAATGACTGTCACTTAAGGACTTTCACACTGACAAATCCTGCTTTAATCCTGATGGGCAGAGACTGTCATTCCACCATCATCAACCCAGGGGTCCTTTCAGTGCTGGCCCTAGGCCCTAATCAGACTGCTCTTCCCTCCTCCGAGGGCCCCAGGGCCCTCAGATCCGGTCCAGTTTAGTTCCTCTCTCTGTTCATGTGCAATTTAACAGCCACAGGCTTCCTGAGTCACATCACCTCTGTCCCAGCCATAACCAACCCATCTATCATATCCGGTTCTTTGCCAGCACGCAGACACACGCGAACAGCCATTTTCTATGTTGCGCAAGTTCCAGGGTTCCTCCGGTCCTCCACACAGAATTTCGCTTTTCACCCAATCCTGGGATTTCAGGCGGTCCGTGAGCTTGAATTGAAAAACTCAACTTATCTTTATTTTCTCTGACATCTAACTGAAATCTAGCATTTCCTTCACTTGTGAATGTATGCAATAAATAAATTACAGTAGTAATCATTTCATCCGACTGGCAAAGGGGTCCGTGGAACAAAAAAGGTTAAGAATCCCTGCATCAGAGTGTTCCAGATTAGGTGCTGGTCAGTTTTCACTGATGTTCAGTGTACTGAGAAAACAAACACAAACATAGATAAGAACGTGCATATATTATTTTTTCTTTCAAATGCTTGCCAAATGACGTTTAAGCATGTTTTTTTACATTTTACATTTTTATTTTTAAATGTTCTTTCTTTTATAAAATTATGGTGAGGGTAAATGACAGTTATTGTAGTTGTGATAGCTTTATTAATTTCCTAACTTGCCAAAATAAAAAATCTTGTATTGGTCACCAACATTTTTAGGGAAAATTTACTCATTTGTGAAGTCCACAGTCTGGAGACCACTGCTCTGATCTTCACTGCCTATATTGGATTGACAACAGAAATAAAAAGGAATTACTTTCCAGTTTATTCTGAATAACACATACATTTCTAATGCTTTCCTTTACATGTACATGACAGCAATCCAAAAGAAGGCAAGAAAAAAGAATAAAAGAAACATAGTAAAACTGAGGCAAAAAGAAGGTACAAAATTGGGTGGTGAAATAAATTTAAAAATATGAGTAATCACAATAAACATGTTGATAAAGCTTGCCAATTAAAAGACTAAGTGGGTTTTTTAAATAAATTTTATTCTGTTTAGAAGAGTTATATTAAAACATAAAGAAACAGATCCATTTAAAATTATTAAAATGATTTTTATGTTATGTATAATTTACCACAATTAAACATTATTTTTAAAAAACACTTTTAAAAAACTACAACAAGATACCACTACACATTTGTTAAAATGGCTAAAAAGCACACAAAACAAATAAAACCTGACAATACCAAGTGCTTGTAAGAATGTGGAGCATCTTCCACATATCTGGTGGAAGAATGCAAAATTGGTATAGCCACTTTGGAAAATAGATTTGCAGTCTCTTAAAAAGTTAAGCATACACCTACCATAAGATTCAGCAATCATACTTCTCACTTATAGGTTATTTGCCCAAGAAGAAATGAAAGCATATGTACATACACACACACAGAGATCTGTATGCAAATATTTATTTATTCATAGTTGTCAATATCTGGAAACAACCAGTGATTGAGGGATGAATTATTCAATAAATTGAACTGAGAACCATGTGGGTGAGGGTGGAGGGTAGGGCTAGAGTTATAGATTTACTTGTGCCATACCTCAGAATAATTCCAAAAAGAATTAGGGGTAATGCCAAAAAACAAAAAGGAACATAGAAATCACTCTAAGAATACAGAAGTAAAAACCAATCTGATCTTGGGATGAGAGTTTTCTATGCATAAAAAGTAAAGAAATAAACTATCAGGAAAACTATTTGACAATATAAAGACTTAGGAACTTCTGAACTTCAAAAACACTATGAATACAACTAAAAAGCTATTCCAGTTTCCATGATGGTGGAGTAGCATGTGCAAGACTAATCACTCCACAGTTAGCAATTGTAAACTCTGGACAAAAAAAAAAATTTTTTTTAAATCTGTTTGAAGACACTGGAGAGCAACTAAATCAGACAGAAAATAAAGAGGATCCAAGCCTTGGAAGAAGGGAACCACAGCTGGTAAGATCCTCATTTTAAGGGCACATGGCAGTGGACCAAATTTAGGCAGATAAACTCAAGCAGTAAACCACACTCTTTTTGGCCTCAGGTATCAGGGTATCATTTAGAGCAACCAAACTGGCTGAAATTGAAAGAGGAAATCCGAGAAAGGAGCAAACCACATGGAGGAAAGCCAAATCCACAAAATAAACTCTCAAATCCTTGGCTCATCCATGAACTGGGCATGCACTGGGAAGAGACTCCAGGGAGCACAGTGTGAAAATGAGCAGATTTCAGGAGCTGGCCCAGTAGAGGAGACAAAAAGATCGCTGGAAACAACATAAATACTCAAAAATAGGAGATTTTGCTAAATAGATTATGAAGTAACCATATAGTATAACACAACGAAGTCATTAAAATGTTTTAGAGTAATAGTTAATGAATGTATCTATATTCACAAAATATTTTTAAGTAAAAAGTCAAGTAGGTCAAAAAACAATATGCAAAGTATGATTCCAATTTTGCATTTAAAAAATGCCCAAAAGATAAACATACAATAGAATATGAATAGGACTTTTCTGGATAGCAGAAATGTGGGTACCTTTTATTTCTTTGTGATTTGCTTATTCTCCACATTTTCTTCAAGGACCAAATAAATATTACTCTTATATTCAGAAAAAATATAATCTCTTAAAAGAAGGCATCTGCTATGTGCCAGGTGCTTAAATCTGCAAAACAACCATTCAGAGTAGATATAATTATTACCTTTTTCGATATAGAGGAGGAAACTGAGGCTCAGAAAGATTGAACAGCTGGCCTGAGGTCAAAGAGCTATTTAAGTGGAAGAGCTGAGATTCAGCATATGGTTTGGCTCCCAAAACCTACAGTCCTCCTAGTGTAGAACACTTTCTCAAGTTAAAGACTCAAAGGTCTCAGTGACCGTGGAGTTTGGTTCCTCCGTTTTGCAGAAGAGAAAATGCAAGCCCAGAAAGGTTGACTTGCGCAAATGCAAACCGTTCATTAGTAATTTATAACAAACCAAACAGCGACAACCACAACAAAACAGACCAGAGGTTGTCAGACCAGAGGTCATTTCTCAGAACTTGGATAGACATAATAATCTTTGTTTATTTCCCGTCACCCTTTGTAGAGGAGGTTGTTTCACAAGTTTGCACACCGTCGTACAGTGTGGCAGTGAAATGTGCCGGGAATTGAGAACTTAGGCTGGCCACTGTTGAACAGCAACATACAAAGGAGAAAACGAAGCAGGAGCATCTAGGGAGTTGACTGGGCAAAAGGTGGCAAGAAGGAAAGGTGTGAATCCAGAGTCCAAAGCTTCAGACAGAGCTTAGACCCTGGGATTCTCTTCCAATGGGCAGCAGGAAGTGGTGGGGAAGGGAGTGGAGAAACCCAGTGGCAGGTCCATTCAATACTGAATCAGGTGGAAACCAACGCCTTTGACGTAGAACAAGGTCACAGTAACTGCACCACTTGACGTCTTGCCTACTATCTATATTAAATGCGAGAAGCAAAGTCTTGGAATGAACAAAGTTTTTTTGAGAATAATTTTTTTGTGGGTGTAAGACAAGACAGAGGAGGAGAAAAGAAATGGGGAAAACGTTAACTGTATACCTCCCCGTCGGGGAATCGAACCCCGGTCTCCCGCGTGACAGGCGGGGATACTCACCGCTATACTAACGAGGATAACAAAACATTGACTTTTAAAATAGCTCCTTAAGAGGTACTTGCTAAATTGCCCGGGTAATTCTGTAAAAAGTTGGTTGCTGGTAAAATTGTACTTTCCCTATTTAAGCCAGCGTATTCCAATAGAAACACAACGATCCTCATATGTAATTTCTTTTACATTTTCTAATAACCACATTAAAAAAGTAGAAAAAACAAGTGAAACTAATTTTAACAACAAACAATTTATCCCAATATATCCAGAATATTATTTGATCATGTAACCTATAAAATACTATGAATTAGATTTTTTTCATACCTGGTCTTCAAAATTTGGTGTGTATTTTATACTTACAGCCCATTTCAATTAGGATGTTAAATTTTCATGGAAAATACTCGATCTATATTTAGATTCAGTAAAATGTGCATTTGAAAACGTAGATTCACAAGTTGTTCCAAACGTATTTAAACGTTTTTCAATAACTGAATTGAGTATCTGTTTTAAAATTTTCCATTTAAATTAATTATTTGCCGCATTCGCCACATTTCACGTGTTCAAAATCTACGGGTGGTTCGCGGTACCTCAGGTACGGCGCAGGCTTGGCCACTAGGGGACCTTCTCGAAGCTGCTTCAGTCAAGGAATCCCAAAACCTGGAATACCCCAAAGTTTGCGCTACACAATCGTTTTACCACTGAAAAGAGAGACAGACGACCTGTGCATTAAGCGGAAATGGAACCTGGATTGATTGCTTGGAAGGCAGCCACGCTTACCACCCTACTATCAAAGCAACGCTGCCTGGGAGCTCGGAAATCCGTGTGTGAAGAAATGGAGCCCGTAACTTCGGCTGGCTTCGGAAATGATTGCTATTTATGTCCCACAAGCACAGAAAGCCTTCTCTCTATGAGAAGCGCATCCGTCCCTATTCCTTTCCATGCAGAACATTTGTTGGCCCCGCCAGCAAACGACGAGGGCCCGGACCGCAGAGGCCGCCCGGCGCCGGAGCCCGGAGTGGAGGGCAGCGGACCGCGCGGAGCTCAGCGGGGAAGCGCGGACCTCGTTGGTCCCGGGAGTTATCCTCCGCCAGCGGGTCTCATCCGCGATCCCCTCACGGCCCCGGCGCTTCCCGCTCCGCCGTTCGGCCGCTGTGACACTGGATCTAGCGGATCCAGGATTCGGTAACGGCGATTGAGGGTGGAGGGTCCGAGGGAAACTGGCCGACAAGGGATCTACTCTTTTGTGGCTCGGCTCCTCTATTCCTGGACCAAGAGGTGCGCACGAAAGAGCACCTGGGAAAATGGAGCTTTACGGGTTAGGGTGCTGAGAAAGTAAAAGGTAGAAGAGAGCTGTCGGAGACATTTTTATTTTCTCTGCTTTGCGAAGGGGTCCTAGACAATTCGAATTTTATCTGAAATAGTAAATAAAACATGAAATAGTTGCCTTTAGTAAAATTAAGAAGAAGTAGGAAAAACAAGTTTTACGTACGTCAGGATGGCCGAGCGGTCTAAGGCGCTGCGTTCAGGTCGCAGTCTCCCCTGGAGGCGTGGGTTCGAATCCCACTTCTGACAGAAGTGTTTTGGGTTTTGTTTCACTCACGGTTTTCACTCTTGCTCAGGGCCTTCTGAACCAGCCAGCACGTATAGTTCAATTGCTGGAGAACCGGATACAGTTGATCGGCCGTGTTTTTTTTTTATCCTGCGTATCTACACATACGAACATTATTTATGATTCACTGAGAATATAAAACTTTTTTTTCCTGTATTCTTGTTGGGGGACTGGGCATTGAAATCAGGGAGCAGTTGGGACTAAAATCTACCTCCGATTATTAAAAAATTTATTTTCCTTTATACTCCAGTTTGCAGCGCCTATTTGTTCATCCCTTCATTTAACAATGTATTCAGCCCTTACTATGTGCCATCACACTAGGGCAGGCAGTAACCAAAGACCCCTCTGTCTTAAGGAAAAGACTTCTATCCAGAATCCCTTAATTTGTTATAATTAGCCTGTGTCTTTTAATGCTAAGGCAGTGGTATCAAACTGGTAAGCATCAGATTGTCCACCACCTTGTCTGACATACACCACAACCAATTCTAATTCAGTAGTTTGCTGTGTCATCAAAAACCAAGAAACGGAATCAACGGACCAAAGGCAGAGAAAGTAATAGAGGAGAAAAATTAATTCATAGAGTTGGTTGTTTCAAGAATTTCTTTTCCTCGAAGATCACAAAGAAGCACCTTCTGATTTGAGAGGAGCTGGATACAGAAAAAGTCTTGTTGAACTTTTGAGAAGAGGGAAAAGCTATCAAGCAGGGGAGGTTGAATGTGGGAGGTCTATAAGGGTGAGGATGGACAGATCTTTAGTGATTGGTGAAAGTTTGCCACACAAAACTACATTCTCTGTCATTTACTAGACTGTGAACTTGGGGAAATACATTTGACCTTTCAGAATCTCAGTTTCTTCCACAGTAAATTCGAGGTGGAATTGTTGTGAGGATTAAGTGAGATAATGCTATAAAATACCACAGTGCCAGGAACACATAGACATTTAATAAATGAATCAGCATCGTTAACATTGTTCTCTTCTAGGGCCTGTGTATTGATTTTTTTAAACATTAAATTTGTTCATTTATTTATTTATTTACACATCTTATGCCATGATCATAGGGAACAGGTTCCAGTAGCTCAGGCTCCTTTCCACTGGTTCTCATAAAGTGAGCTTCTCTGGGTGGAGCAGGCCAGCGCTTCACTTGAACTCAGGTAACTTTCTCTTTGGCTTCCTTTTCCTTCTGATCATTTTCCTTCACATGTTTTAGGAGGCTATCTTGGCTCTTAAAGTGCTTAATATGCTCAATACATACATTGATTATCTTGGCAAGAATCTTGTCCTAACCCTGTTTGTTTACCAGGATACCAAGAGCATTTTGTGTAACATTGTAGACCATTTGTGGGGCATTCCTTTTTAAGCAGTGCCCATTCTCTTGATGCCTATATCACCTTTCTTGTAGATTCATATATACGTGGCCAAAGAAACAACTCCATATTTTCTAAAAGGCCTAGAAAACATAGTGGGTGCCTCTCCTCTTTTCCTTTGTGTTGGTCACTTTGGCAAATTACTGCAAGATGACAGTTCCAGTGGAAAGTGCATTGATTTTTAAAGTCTATTGTATTGATACAGTCTCAGAGGTTATCTAAGGAAGAGCTAGTTTAGAGTGAGTTGCTACACTGTGTCATGGGATCACAGGCTCAGGCCCAACAGAAACTTTCATCAAATGACTGCTTTATTACTTACACAGCACAAAGGGTCCAAAAGAGCAGGGAAAGAGGTCCCATCATGGCCAGTCTCCTGGGGAGGCCAAACTGCTCAGATAAGTGTCACTGGATGGCAGCTGGGCAGGCCTCACTTTATGTGGGAAGGGAGATACCCTGTGCTGTTTGAGTGTGCAGTATTTATCCACCCCAGGGTGAGCGGGCCCTACTGCTGAGAATTCCTGCTCTGATAAGCATCTGGGCCTTCTTGTCAAGGTTTCTGGGTTTACGATCTCATCTAGCCTTTTCATTAGACCTAATATTTCCTGGGGTTGTAGAATGGAAACAGACTTAAACATTGTCACACAATAGAAAAAGAGACAGGGAGTAGGTGAGGGCTAGGAGACAACCTCTGGGCATGTGTTCCTGACTTCCCCAGCAGCTAGAAGTGGCTCAAGTTCCCCTTCAAGGTCCAAAGGCTCAGCCACACATCCTCGGAAGTCTCTCCCAAGGTAGTCCAGGACTTTCTGAAGAGCAGGCCAAGGACAGGTCAGCGGATCATCAGCACATGGAATCACTGAAAGTACAGCTGAATGGGACTCTAGCAGAACTAAGAATTAGTGGGCACATCTTTTTATATTGGCTATTATTTATGGCCCACCGTGAATGTGACAGTAATATATAAGAACATTGAATTTCTAAAAATGTAAATAATCACACACACATTTGTAAATCATTTTCTCAGAGTTCACGGGGTGATACAAAGATAATCAGACACTACTGTTAAAAGAGGGCATAATAAAAAATTCATTTAGCACCCATTCATGAATATTTCTTATTATCTATTTTGTGCCAATTACCATGGTGCCTAATGGAAGAGACAGATGATGAGTAAGTAACTTAAGGGTTATTGTAGGAAATAGTGAGCTTATAACAGAGATAAAGACAGAATATTATAGTATTACAGAGAAGGGTAAGATTTGGGAAGGCTTCCTGGAGGAGGTGGCATTTAACATGCATCTTGAAGAATAGGAAGGATTTCAAGTAGTGGAGACTAATGGGGAAGAGGTATGGTATCAGAGATTATTTCAGAAAGCGATAAAGACATAAAAGAAGAATGAAAATAGCACTTTAGGAGGCAAATTATACTTGATAAAAACAACTCCCAGCAACTGCAATGTTTAAAATTGGAAAGAGAATCTTTAGTTGTGGAGGGGCAGCTATTCTCCCTCTCTCTGTCTGTAAAACACTTTGTTTACACTTGGTTCATGGCTTGTTAGTGGGCTACAAGATGGTTGGTTAACAAGGTGTCTCCTGGCTGGAGAGCTCAAGCAGAAGCCTAGATGCCAGGGAAATGCAGTGGGCCCCCCAAAGGCTTCTGGGCTCTGGAGGCTCGTAGCTGTGTTAGAAGATGAGCTTTTAGAAGTGATCCTCATCCAGCCCAGCCTGCTGCCAGCCAGCCAGCAGAGGTTGGTCAGGTGGTCACCCATCTTCCTGATGAGTTTCATCTTCTTTTCTGAGAAATGGCTCTTCAGGAAGTCTCAGAGCTGAGGATCTGTGTTGTCAGAACCCAGGGCATGCAGATCCAAAAGGTCCTCATCTGTTTCTTCTCCAGGGCCATGGCAGCTTCCACGGCATCCAGGGTTTTAGCCTGTTTATCTTGGGATGGCTTTTGCATCTCCTGATGGGCCGGTTTTGCATTTTCAAGAGATGCCAGGCATTCTCGAGCTTCTCCTTCACCAACTGATAGAAGAAGTGACCCATGCCCTCCACGGCCACATCACTGTGGTCAAAATAGAAGCCATGAGAGAGGCAGGTGCAGGAGGCCAGTAAATGCAGGTTGACCAGGCCTCCACTTCTGCTGAATAATTCTGATGTATCTTGGAGCTCATGGCTGGCCTACAACGAGAAGCTAACCACAAACAAACAAACAAATGTTATCTGGTTCTAGAGGCAGAGGTTGGCAGAGAAGGCGATTCCAGGGGTTGAAACTGAGAGGATGTTGGAGGATGGTCTGAGGCTGAAGAGAAGGACAAAGTCCCGGATCTGTTGAAGCAAGAGACAGATCCATGGGAGTGCTGGGCACACTGTGTGGACACTGGCCTTTTGAGGATATACCTCTCTGAAGTTCCCTGCACGGTAATAACAACCACTAGGGCTGTGCACGCACCTTTCCTCTAGCCAGACTCTCAAAAATGCATTACTAGAAGGAATGGTGGAGAGAAGCCTATAAGCATAAACACATATGTGAATGTATTCATTTTCATAATGAAACATAGAAATTATACACATGAAACAAGGGTAAGAAAGAATTAGGGTAAAAGTGGTTACCTGTAAGGGGTAAGTGTGGGAGAAAGGTAATTGAACGCAGGGGTGGGAACAATACTTCTCCAAACAGAACTTTTACTTTTCTTTGAGTTTTGAACACAAAGAATATAGTAACTGTTATGAGGTGTGGTTTTCAGGTTCTTGGCCACATCATAAGAAAGAAGTCAAAGGATGCGCCACAAATTAAGCAAGCAAGCAGGGAGTTTGTTGCAAAGTGAAAGTACACACTCCAGACGTGAGTGCGAGCGCTCTCATTAGTGCGGAGGTGCGCCCCGTGACTTGGCGCCGGGGTTTAAATAGGTATGAAATGGGAGGGTTTTCTTGCCTTAGGGCTTCAGTTGCAGGGAAGGGGTCAGGGCCAGTTTGTTTTGTCCTTGCCAGTTTGGCGGAACAAAATGTTATCACTTATTTTCTGGGTTTTACGGGGGTAGCTCAGGCCTGGCTGCCCACAATAGCCCCGGTCTGGCTGCCTACAGTGCTTTTTGTTGCCCCTGAGATGTGCTCACTGCACCGCCCCTTTTCCACTTTCCCAGTTCCCTATTCTGACCTGCCTCAGTAACTATAATATATAAACAAAAGGGAATTGACATGAAATTTACCTAAACCTAAGGCTTTTGTGTTCTTGTTTTTTAGGAGGTATTAGGGATTGAACCTTAGATCTTGTACGTGCGCTCAACCGCTTGAGCTACATCTGCTCCCTGTTCAGTTTTTGTGATATCCCAACTTACAAAGCAAATATTCTTATCCTACTAGAGGCAGTTCTCCACCAGTTCGCCACACTGTCAGAGACTGACACAAGAAAGCAGACAGTTCTGCCTGAGTGCCTCAAGTCTTAGTTCCTGTCTGTCATGACCATTTTACAACTGTGGAAGATTGAAATATGTGCCCTTTATTTTGCTGTTATTTAAGTAAAAATCTATTTATCCCTTACCCCATTTCTGCAAGTAAAATTCAACTATATAGGCTTGCTCTTTTTTTATTTTATATTTTTCTAGGCTTGCTTTCCCACTCCCCCCACCCCCACCATCTGGCTAGAACTTTATTTCAGAAAGAAGCATCCTATATAATTTGAGATAGTTAGAATACTTATTTCTGAATTACTGTAATAAATGTTTGTCAAAAATAGCAATCATCTCAATCACACAGACTTATTTCATTAATGAAAGACTTCCAAAAATAACTTCTCTGTATCAAAAAATTTACAAATGTCACAGGAAAGTTAAATAATGGTCAACGCAAGAGAAGGGAAATTTTTTTTTTTTTTTAAGATTTATTTATTTATTCCCCCCCCACCCCTTGCTGCTTGTGTTTTACTGTGTCCATTCGCTGTGTGTTTCTTCCGTGTCTGCTTATCTCCCCCTTGCTGTGAGGTCTTGCTGCATCAGCCCACTGGGCCGCACAGCCGGTGGCCTGCCCTCACAAGGAGGCCCCGAGTGGGGCCTCCCATATGGTAAACGGGAGCTCTATCCATTGAGCCACACCCGCTTCCCAAGAAGGAGAATTTTGCTAGGAGAAACTCTAAAGCAGCAGTTTCCCCGTTCCACTTCTTATTGGTATACTTGATAAAAACAGAACTAGTTTTGCTTTGCTTTTTAACACAATCTGAGAAGAAACAGAAGAAATCAGCAGTCTTAGGAGAGAAACTACTTCCATGTTCTCAAGTGTAAGCTTTTTGAATAAAGCCTTCAAATCTTGAAGAGATGAGAAAAGTAAGCATGCATTCTATTACACATTTCAATAAACAGGCAAAAAAAAACAAAAACAAAACTCAACAATCATTAACACATTATTGTATACTCAAATATGCAACAAATTTCATGCTGTGAATATTTTATCTTCATCATCAGTTTAAGAATATTTTGTTCTAGAAACCAAAAGGAAAACTTCCACATATATTAGGGGGCTCTCTGTGATTAACATTAGGTACTATTGTAACAATAAGAGGTCAGATGTGACCAAATCTACCTTGCAGAGAGCACTGAGGATGAGTGGCAGGAGAACAGATACCTGTCTTTTCTTTAGGCTCACTGCTTTTGCTAAGTTCAGCAGATGAAAAACAGTAGTCACTTGTTTGTGTCCAAATAGCCAGACAACTCTCACTGGCTCGCCATCATTTACACAAGTTCTAAGTCCCAAATATTCAAAGAAAGATTGTGGTGACCCTTCTCTTCTGGCCCCTTTACCAAACCTCTATGTCACTAATTACTTTTCATTAGTGACATAGAAATAAATAAAAATAATTATTTCATAATAAAAGTAATTAAATCACTTTTAATTAGTGACTTTTTAATTACTCAAACATGAGAATTGGAAATGTATGTGCTTATTTGGAAGAGAACTACTAAATTTATTCTCCAGAAGAAAAAGCAGACCTGAAGCATCACATTATTCTGGAACATGTTTTAAACATGTTGACTTGTCCTATCTTCTAAACTTCAATGAAAGCTGCTTGTACAAACAATTTAATGAATATTTGCCCCTAATAAACAACATTTCACACTGCCCAACACATGTAATGTGATGGTAACAATACTCACTACTATTTATTGAGTACTACCATGTACCAGGCATTACACATGCAGACTTCTATATAATACCTCAATTGATCCTCACAGCAGATCCATGAAGTAGGCCTCATGTATTCGCTATTCCCATTTTATAGACAAGGAAAATGAGGCTTAGGGACATAAAAAATACACAGCTAGTAATTGTACAAACTGAGATGAGAACCCAGGTGCGTCTGACTCCAACTGCGTTAGTGCTTCACTACACTCACTCGCCTCATGTAGACACAGGGATTCCCAGTCTTTGGTCTCAGCCTCCCTTCGGGCCTCATCTCTCCCCACTCTTGCACCCCCATGGCCTATGCTCAGTCATACTAAGCTTCCTGCCCTTCTCCAACACACCATCTTTCTCTCATGCTTCTCAGTGCCAATGTTGCTGGTCCTCAGACCATGATTTGAAAAAGAAGGACCTAGGAGCTCATTAGAAATGCAGATCTCAAGCCCTACCTCAGACCTACTGAATCGGTCTGCATTTTAACAAGATCCCCTGGTGATTCATCTGCATATTATGTTTGAGAGGCATTGGTCTATTTAATCTAGAGGCATTATTTTTTTCACTGTTCACACCTATATTTCAAGTTTGGAATGCATATTTGCAAGCAGCAATACAAAAGTATTCACGAAGAATGCATAATCTCTGAAAAGTATTAAAACATCCCTGCTACCAATACATTTCTAAATACAAAATTGACTACCATATTGGTTACTTCTGTGTAGTGAGAGAAGTTCATTTTCAAAACAGATAAAATTCAGTCTTTAGGTGTGAATGGTATGAATGACAGTCTTTTTATTTTTTCTTAGTCATTTGGGATCCTTAAGCATGCAATGCCTCAGAGAGGAGGGTCCACAAAGGAACCAGGGTTGTCGTATGGCATCCAGTTAAGCCAGAGCTGGGAATTCCTCTGGGTCGTCTACATGAGGAGCAAAAACACTTGACTCGACAGTCCTGCTGCCACGATGCCCACCATGCCCATGTCCACCACATCCTGGGCAGCCAAGTTTTCCAAAGTTGATCTCCAGCTGAGACATTATATCATTTGCTGGCTTCTGGAAATGATGGTCCATCACTGAATCTTCAGCATGAGCCTGTTCACTCTTTGACTTATGAAGAACAAATCCCTTTTTCCACTACCCAACAGCATTCTAGGGGCATTTTGCACAGATTGATCTTTAACCTGGAAAACCCTTTCGCTTGCTCCCCATCAGGCCACATTTTATTCAGTATCATTTGAGCACTTACAATATGCCAGACACTGTGTTTAAAACTGATGATACAAAGTTAAATATTATGTCTTGTATTAGTCAGCCAAAGGGGTGCTGATACAAAATACCAATAATCGGTTGGTTTTTATTAAGGATATTTATTTGGGGTAGAAGCTTACGGTTACCAGGCCTTCACCAAAGTTTGTTGCCACGTGTTGGAGCAAGACAGCTGTTGACGTTTGCCAGGGTTCAGGCTTTTTGGGTTCCTCTCTTCCCGGGGCTCCGTTTCTCTCCAGGCTCAGCAACTCTGTTTCCTCCACAATGTCAGCTGTAGGCTATGAGACTCTCTAGCCTTTGCCTCTCTCCACAAGGCCAGCTGTGAACTATCAGGCCAGTGGCTCCTCTCTTTTCCCGGGGATTTCTCTCCTTCCTCATGACCAAGCTCCTCAGTATGCTTACTTGCCGGCTCGAGCTCAAGACTGCACATCAGAACTCCAACTCAAAAACTCCAACTCTGTCCTTTGCCATGTCTTTTATCTTTGAGACCCCACCCACCAAGGGGCGGGGCCAATGCCCTACTGATGTTGCCCAATCAAAACCCTAATCATAACTTAATCATGCCCAGATGAACAGACCAGTTTACAAGCATAATCCAATATCTATTTTTGGAATTCAATAACTTTATCAAACTTCCAAACTGCTACATGTCTAAACTAAAGATGATGATGGTGTATTCATACAAAAGACATGTAAAAAAATAGTTCTTAAAAAAAGTTAAACCTAATAACCAAGGAATCGAGGTTAAGGTCACCAGTGATAAATTGACATCTCTGCATCACACACCCACCGATATGATGTCCTGAGAAGGGCATTTCATCTCAGTGATATCCTCCCCAAAATCTATAACCCTGGTCTAATCATAGGAAAATATCAGACAAACTGAATTTTAGGAACATTCTATAACATAACTGACCAGTACTGTCTGGCCGTGAACCTACAGCCTAGATCCTGCCAAACCTTCTAATGAAAAAGCAGCAGCTTCTTGCCCTACCTTCAATTCCAGGTGGGCACTTAAGACCAAAAAAATGAAGCAGGCCACTCCATATGGACAAATAGTAAAAGTTTATCAGGTAACTTACAGACTGCGAAGCTGGTCCTGGGCAGCCACAGGACGTTCAGAGTAGTGTTCACTGCCACCTGGTCAGTTTTAGGGGCTTATATAAGGCAAGAACAAGGAAGGTCAGAACCAAGTGGGGATTTGCAAGATTGTGAACGTGTCTCTGAAGTTACTGATACATAGCAGGAATGGTTCTAGTGCACATAGCTATTGTGTTTAGGATTGTGCACATGTGCTTTAAGATGCACTTACGGTATGTGTGTGTGTGTGAGGCATTGTATTATCTAGGAATTTATGGCTGCTTTGGTTTGTGTCTTCATAAGTAATTTTATAAAGTGTCATGGTGATGAAAAACAAGAAAAGACTGAGAAACTGTCACAAATTGTAGGAAACTAAAGAGACATGATAACTAAATGCAATGTGGCACCCTGGATTGGATCCTAGAGCAGAAAAATGACATTAGTGGAAAAAGTTGGTGAAATCTGAATAAGGTCTATAGTTTAGGTAATAGTACCGTACCGATATTAACTTCTTAGTTTTGATAAATGTAGTATGGTTATATAAGATCTTAGCATTAGGGGATGCTGGGCAAAGGAT
>JAQZBX010048699.1:0-20120 GCA_029593785.1 Cabassous unicinctus
TAGTGAGGGTGGTGAGGATATGAAATAGGAAGGAGATTTGTAAGGTGCTGAAAATGTTCTTTATCTTGATCTGGGTGGTGACAACAAGGATGTATACAGATGCAAAAATTATATTGAGATTTATGCATTTGCTTTATGAAAGTTATACATCAATTTTTTTTTAAATGAAAAAAGTTAAATTTTAAAATTGCATGAAATCCTCCAAATACATAATATATAGTTTATTGAAAATAAACATTGCTGAAAGCATAAAACTTATCTGCAAAAGCAAGAAGAACAACAAAAAAGTTAAAAGCAGATTAAATACTATAACCAGCAAAAGTGGGGAAAAAAATTAAAGAATGACTCTATTAGATTAATATTTGACTATGAAAATGGTTGGTGATTTTACATACTTCTATTTTGACTTGGTTATGCTTCCTTTTGAGACAGATACTCTTCCTGTGTATTCACTTGTCAGGTCTAAATTCAAGCTCTAACACTTATCAGCTAAGTAACCTTGGACAAATTATTTAATCTCTCTAGGCCTCCTTTTTCTCATCAGAAAAATAGTAGCAATAAGAGTATCTAATTCATAAGGTTGTTGTGAGAAGTAAATAAGATAATACTTGTAAAGTGCTCAAATCAATATCTAGTACATAGTAAGAACTCAATAAATGTTGTATCTTTTACCAATGGCTGCAAATATTTCATATTAATAAATCTTCCCATATGATATCTATAAATATATATACCTCACGCATGTTCCTTCTGAGAAAGGTGATTAAAATCAAAAGCAATGTTATTCTTCACTATTTGACTAGATGAGCTACAATAAAATTGGTTAATAAACTCCAAAATATTTAATTTTGAAATCCAAACTGATGGAGGCGAAATTGTACTCAGTCCATGGTCATCCTGCAACATATACTCTTCCTTTGCTCTTGATTCACTCTTGGATCACCTTTGGCCCCTTAAAATAAGAATCTGAGGTTTGAGGAATTCTCAGATTTCACACTAATGCTTCCCAGGCATTGGCTCTCATTCACCTTCTTCAAGGAGTGGTTTTCACAATCTTTGATAAAGCTGAGTTATAATATTAAGTCTCTGCCAGCAGATGCCATCATCCAATATAAATTAATAAACTCTAAATCAAAGCTTTATAATTAAAATGACTTAGTTTGTTCCTCAGTCCATATGAAACTCTACTGATGTTGAATATTTGTATTTAAAAGCCTGAAAAGCAAATAATCCAAGAAGACAAGTGATCATCATAAATGGATACACAAAGATTGCCTTTCTACTGTTACTATATAATTTTAAAATAAAAAAACAAAACAAACCACTACCAATAACAAAATTAGCCTATTACACAAATACAAATGAAATGTTTTTCTTGCTTTTATTACACCAAAGCATCCTACATGAAAATTTGCAACTTAACAGATTGGAATGGCAATATGTTTAATAAATTTAAATTTGTTGATAAATTTATTTGTAAACCACTGGAATTCATGAAAGAGATTCATTCATTTATTCAGTCCACAAACTCTTTCAGTCCTTGGATTCCTGAAATATATATATAGCTGCTGTATAAGCACTAAATATTGCTCCATTGTCTGACAGATGAAAATTCCTGCTACCCAAATATAGAACTCTAATGCAAGTAAGAGCCACCTGATGCCTATTATAATTAGAAATACGTAAAAGAATATCTGGCCTTGATGGGGTCAATCAAAGTTCAAAGGATACTACCTGAGTGATTTATTTCCCGAAGGGCAGCAATATATGTACATTAACAAAAGAGTCACATGCCCAAAGCATTCAAAATAATTATCGAAAATAAAGTTGCTTGGGAAGCAGATGTGGCTCAAGTGATTGAGCTCCCGCCTACCACATGGGAGATCTCAGGTTCGGTTCCCAGTTCCTCCTAAAGAAGATGAGGAAGACAGCGAGCTGACACGTAAGCTGGCATGGCAAGCTAACACAACAAGATGACACAACAGAGAGACACAAGGAGGAAAACACAATGAGAGACACAACAAAGCAGGGAGTGGAGGTGGCTCAAGCAATTAGGTACCTCCCTCCCACATGGGAGGTCCCAGTGCCTCATAAAAAGAAGAGCACACAACGAACAAAGACAGCAAGTGCAAAACAATGAAGGGTGGGGGGGAGAAATAAATAAACAAAATCAATCTTTAAAAAAAAAAAAAAGTTGCTTATTAAAAATTTTTTTTCTTTAAATGTCAGAAGCATTCCCAACTAAGTTCAGTGCATATCTGGAACCGCCTCTCTGCCTCTTTACTCCCATTATGCATGCAGTTGGGCTTACCTGACTCCACAGACACTCTATGATCAGGCAGGTCCCAGACAGAAAATACAAAAGGAGGCTCCAGAAGAGGATTAACACCAAATATCAAGATAACATATTTTAAAATTAAAATGATACACAGATATAAGTTAACATGCTGTAAGAGATTCCTTGAAGTTCTATTTATGATTACCTCACTTGGGGAGATATGGAAAAGAGAGCAAGTGCTGAACGTGGTTTTTGTGTATTGTTGAATTTTGTGTTAACAGAGCAAAAACCTTGCACTAGTTAACAGCTGCTAACCACAAAATAATATGTCCCTTTACAGATAATGCTTCAGTTTGGTTAACTAAAAAAGATAGAGCAGTTGAACCAAACAGAAGGAGCCTTCTGCTTCTAATGAGTCAGCCTTAGCAGTAAGTCAATAAGAACTAATTTGAACTACTGCAACTCTAAATGAGGTTGTCCACGGGAAGCAAGCCCTTGCTTCTGATGACAAGTGTGGAGGAAAGGACAATAACAATGTTGTGCCATGATCACAGGCCAGAACAGCTGATCTGACTCTAATCCAAATAAGAATTTAATGCTGGGGACCCAGAATGCCAGATACCTTCTATATGGCCCTCCAAAGCCATCCTCTACTTGTCTCTACTTGGCTCTCGCTGGGATAATGATATACATGGATTACATTGTTGACAGAGACATTCCTTCATGGGTATCTCCTGATCCTACATGTCTTGCTGGGCATGCCAAGGAAGCAAGGCATTGACCTAAGTACTTTATCTAGGCCATTAGAGTCGTGTTTGCAGCAAGCAACTCTAAGAGATATTTCCCTCTAGGACAAAGAGCAAGCTAGCTGACTACTTGCTATAAAAGCAATGGATCCCCCAAGTTCAGTTATCCTCAGCTGCATGCATGGCATCCCTCTGGGCCCATCACACCATCACAACACCTCCACGAGAATTGGGGGTTAAGGGGAAACCAACACAAATATGCTGGAACACATGCTGCTTGCTGTGGGTGAGTAATGAAGTCCTTTGTTTCTGACCTAAGAGTCATGTTTCTTCTGCCACCATCTATAACATGGTAACAGACTAACTTATTAGTTTGTAATGAGAATAAAAATCAAATCCAAGACCTGACATACATCAATAGAGCTCCCACTGGGTCTGAGCCAATGGAAATCTTGGCATATCAAAGAAAGGAGGAAGCATGATGTAAGAGTATTTATTCGCAACTCCCTCCCTGAGAGGTCACCTTGGGCTGGCTATGTCCCTTGAAGGAAGCTCAGTGCTCTTTTCAAGGAGGCCTACTCTACCCCATAGTCCCTTTCTGAATCCCAGTAACCTTTCCCTCTCCTCATCTCTTAAGGTCTACGGATGATAACAGCTCTGCTGCTCCTGCTGCAGCTGATAGCAGTGGGCTACTGCACAATCCCTTATGGTTTTCCTATACCCCATGCACACCTTTGTATTGAGTCCCTTATCCTAATTTGAGTGTTGCCATCTGCTTCCTTTGGGAATCCTGATTGACAGCAGCAGTTAAGTCAGGACCCAACAACTTATTACCATACACCCATTGTCAGTCACATCATCCCAAATGAGAGTTCCTCAAGGAAGGGTGCCCTGAACAAGAAATAACCCACCTTGAGTCAAAAAGTACAAGAGTGGAAGAATAGGAAATTGGTGCCACCACTCCTTTCTATGTCCACTGGGTCCCAATAAATAAGCCTCTGCTTTAAGAGTTTTAGAATAAGAGTTGGCAAACTTTTTCTTAAAAGGCCAGATAGTAAATATTTTAGGCTTTGCAGGCCAGGCGGTATCTGTTATAACTACTCAATTCTAGTAGCAAGCTAGCACAAAAACAACTGTAGAAAATACATAAATGAGAGCATGGCTATAATCCCATAACACTTTATTTACACAATAAATAAACAAAATAATTAAACATTATTTACAAAATAAAACTAGCTATAGTTTGCTAATCTCTGGTTTAGACCAATGCTGTCCAATAGAAATATAATGCAAGCCACATATATAATTTAAAATTTTTCAGGAGCCACATTAAAAAAGTAAATGAAATAGGTAAAAGTAATTTTTATAATTTATTTAAATCAACATATCAAAAAGATTAACATTTCAATATGTAATTGGGGGGAGCGGATGTGGCTCAAGTGGTTGAGCACCTGCTTCCCAAATGGGAGGTCCTGGGTTCGGTTCCTGATGCCTCTTAAAAAAAAAAACAAAAACCAACAACAAGCAAACAAACCAAAAAAACCAACTCAGGGGAGCCAATGAGGCTCAGTGGTTGAGCACTGGCTTCCCACACATGCACTAGTCATATTTCAAGTGCTCAATAGTGACATGTGGTTAGTGGCTACCATCTTGGACAGTACAGGTCTAGATAACATGAGGATACATGATACTGGTCTCCAAGGTGGGTTAGGGACTGAATTAAGTTGTTCCATTGCCTTAGTCCACCAACTCAGGATCATCTGAGACCTCAACCTTTATTCCTATGAATGTTATATCCATATTTACTCAGCTTCTTTGCCTGGATCCTGATTTCTTGATATCCAGAGCTGCTGCCTTAGATGACTTTCCAGACTCCACACCTTGCCTAAGCTTGAATCTAAGCATGCACTACTGTGCTGACATTTCTGGGCCACCTGAACTGTGCCATTAGCTAGTCTCTTTCCTGCCTATTTGAATCCCTATTCTGGACTTTTTCATCTCCAGCTGAGCTATCTTATTCTATAAGTCTCTAAGAGAACAGCATAACCAAAATTTGCATGTTCTGAACTGTCTGATGAATTATTATACTTAATTAAGTCAGCAAAGTTAATTATGAAGGTGTAAAACACCAATGGCTATATCCACCATGAATCAGTGGCAGGCACTCTTTCCTTACATTTTCCAACTTGGAATATGTACTGTGTATTCTAACTGTGGAACTCAACAAGTTGAGAACCAATTTAGGATATACACATATAAAATACTTTAAAAACAGTATCTATAAGTACCTACCTGCAAAATGACCAACTTGTTACTGTCCATGAAAACAAATGGCAGGGAGAACAAAGACAACTCTAGAAATTCCCCAATTACCATTCTGAGTTTGAGCCTTTCCTCCTGCAAAACCCATCATCTCTTCTTCTACCTATCTTCTGGGGAAAGTGATAGTGAGCAAGTAACTACTCAGAGGTTAGAAGCTGAACACAGAAAGAGAAGCCTAAGCACAGACACACCTGAATAACCAATACATTATTGAACTGAAAGACAAATGCATAATCCCGATAATTTATCAAATCCCCAGAATTATGGATTATATTTAAATAAATAAGAGAAAAAAAATGCTTACAAATTTCTTTCCGGACAGCTGAAAGAACAGTATGCTTTTCAGGTCCTTTCTTTTTAGATCCATACCTTTTGCCTTCTAACGGTCTGGAAATGAAATTACATCTATTTTCTGAATATGCTGTTTCTGAACCTATTTACAATTAAAACAAAAATTCATTAACATTAAAAGAATTACATAATTAAGAAAAGGTGGTCAGCAAAGACATATTTAAAAAACAAAACCTGAATCTTCATTTCTCAAAATGTACTGCAGTAAAGAAGCACAACCAGCAAGTCCCTGTACAGGTTCAGTCTGTAAGGAGAAAGTCATTTAGAAAACATAGGTATATAAAATTGTAGTGCAGGACAACAATACATCACATAGTTTTTAAACTTATTTAGAAGCAATTATTATGAGAAAACATATTTTACAGTCATAAGCCTTCATACTTCCTTAAGCCAATTTAAACTTTACTTTTGCATTATATTTCCCCTTCTTTTAGCTTTTACCTGAAGACTAATTAAAATAGTGTATATTGTATCTATCAGTTTAATCTTACCTGACTTTCTGAATCGGAATGGATGGTATAGCCAGAATCTGCATTAAAACGTGATACTTTTCTTGCATGGATCCTAGAAAACAAGTTCATTAATATTCTTACAAATATTAAAAATATTTTTCCCCAAAATATATTACTAAGTAGTAGTTTTCTTTCTAGCAAAGGTTGATCAAGAAATCCTGTCCAACCATGTATAAGACAGATTTATTTAGGCCATGATGAAAATTGTAAAGATTGTTAAACATTAAAATGACTAACATGGGTAGATGTGAAAGGTTCTTCAGAGTTTGTGAAGGTAGAGGTCCATCTAGTTTTCAGGAGTAGGAAAACTATAGTCCAGACCAAAAACCTGAAAAACTCTAGAGACTTCCTGAAATTGTAAACTTCTTTAAAACTTACCCTTTCTTTCCGTTTGTTAATTTCGCAGGTCCAGTGTGCCTTCCTGAAGATAACACCTATGACATAATGCATTATATTATAGTATATAGACAAACATTTTTCTATTATATTTTCAATAGGCTGTCTTGACAAAACTTGAAATGTTATTCATTTTTATAAATGTGTATATCCTAAAAGTTCAGGATTATAATTTAACTGTTGTACAATAAACTCCTTATTCTATGTAAAGTGTCAAGCAAGCAATACATAGTTTTGTTCCTCAAGTCTATTTAAGCTGGAAAGGAAATTGAGATATTATTTTGGCCAGAAATACCTAATTCAGTAAATTTAATCTATTCTCAACCCCAGAACATTTTGTATATTCCCCAAACTCTTGAAAATATACAAGTTAATTCAAGGGATAAGGCAGAGTTCATAACTCTGATTCCATTTATCCATGTTCTTCAGAATGCTTGACAAGCCGGCTTGTGAAAACTTTACCATTCCTCTTTATCTACGTCTCATTCTCTTAATCTTTCTTTTTAAACTCATGTAGCAATTTTTTAAAATTTGTATTACAAAATTAACACACTTGGGCTTTTTGTGGAAAAAAAGGAAAAAAAAACATGTATTTGCTTTTACATGCGGTCAAGATCTCTGGGAGTTACAAGAAACTCTCTGGGGAGGGCAACTGAATTTCTGGGGAACAGAACAAGAAAATAAACTTCATGGTTTGCCTTTTTATTTATCAATAATTTGATACAGATAATCTCTATTCAAAATATAATTAAAAAAAGACATGCGTTAAAGTCCCTAATTCACATCCCTCATTCCAATTGCAGATGTAGCGATGGTTGGCAGTTTAGTTTACACTTTTTCTTGACATATTTATATATTTCACCCAAAGACAGCTTTGAGCAGGAACTACCAAAATTTCTGGAGCTATAGTACATTCTACTATTTGTTTGAATTCATGAAATAAACTCTTCCCTTCTAAGACTACTACTAGAAATCCATTTTTAAAAATTGGGTTGAAAGAGTTCTATTTCTCCTTGAGACAACTTGGAATATGATGAAGGTCATGAAGTCAGGAGTAAGAACCAATATCGCAGGAAAAAAGACCCCACGTCATGTAGATCCCCTGGTCCCCACATCATACTCAGTTTCTTTTTTCCTTTGGTGATTCTGTATTGGTGCCCTGGCTAGAATCAAAGATCCAAATCATGGTGCTGCTATACCCTGGACCAAATCCAAAACCATCTATCATAATTATTATATTTCAAATTTTTAAAAAATATATACTGCCCAAGGTAAATGTATGGCATAATTGTAAGATCATATACGGTATTTCTCCAAAAAATATACAAATGAGGCTACTCTATAGAAAATCTGGAAAAGAAAATTACCCAGGGTAAAAGCACTCAAACAGTAATACTATCATATTGGTACATTTCCTTCCAATTTTTAAAATATTTCTATTTTGAAATAATAGTACAAAGAACACCTATATACTCTTTCCCAAATTCCCCAATTGTTGACATTTTACATCATTTGCCATTTTCTCTCTCAACATCTATACATGTATTTTTTTTTTTGTCTGAACCATTTCAGAGTAAATTGCAAGCATGAACCTTTTCTTCCTAATTACCTAAGAACAAGCACATTCCTCTATATAACCACACAAAAATGGTCAAAATCAGGAAATTAATATTGATACAGTATTATAATCTACTCTACAGACATTACTCAAAATTTGCCAATTATTCCAATACATTCCCTTTAAAAAAAAAAATTCTGGTCCATGTCTAATCCAGAATCACCTGTTGCATTAAGTTGTCATATCTCTCTGGAACAGTTCATCAGGCTGTCATTCATTTTCTTTTATAAGCCTGACAATATTTGAAGAGTACAGGCCAGTTATTTTTCCCAGTGTCCCTCTACATGTTAGATTTGTCTGATGTTTCTTCATGATTAGATTCAGGTTATATATTTTTGGCAGGAATACCACAAAAGGGATGTTGTGTTCTTCTCAACAAATATGAATAAGCACAAGATATCATTATTGGTGATGTAAATTTTATTTGCATAAGATAGAGCCTGCCAGGTTTTTGTCCTGTAAAGTTACTATTTTTAGCTTTGCAATTAAGTATTTTGTGGGGAGACACTTGAGTCTATGTAGATATCCTACTCAACAAACTTTGACCTAGCAGTTTTAGCATCCATTGATGACTCTTGCCTGATTCATTTGTGACATTTATCAAATGGTAATTTCCTAACTACATCATTCTTTCTATATTTATTAGGTGATACTGAACTTTTAGGCAACACTTTGCCTTCTTTATTTATTTATATCAATATGGACTCATTGATTCTTATTCTATACAATAGGTTATGATCCATTATTATTTGATATTCAAATTGTGCCAGATTCAATCAGTAGGCTTCAAACTAGCTCTTGTTTCATTTTGACATGTCCCCAACATTTTTTGAGTCCTTTCTTACTTTCTGCAACAAGATGCTCGAGGCTCATCTTATAATTTCTCTCCCTCATTCCTGGGGTCAGCCATTTTTCCTTTTGGTGAAGAATATTTAGAAACCAAGATCTGGACACTAGGTGTGCTCTTTGCTACTGAAGCTTCTAATTTTACTTAGTCATAATGTCTAGGTACTTGCAATTTTGGATCTTGTGCTTTTTTTTTTTTACTTTTAAATCTTTTTATATTAAGATAGTCTTCAAAAAAATTTTAATGGTTGTACAGTATTTTCTTGAGAAGTGTCCTTTATTTGGCAAAAAGTAATGAGCATTGTTTAATGACTTGAAACAAACTGCAAAACTGCTCTCCAAAAGGTGTGTGTCATTGAGAGAATTTGTATTATATCATACTTACTTCCTCTGGGTATTATTATTAAACTTTTTTTCTGACTATTTAAGAGAATATAATCATTTTAATCATTTCTTGGTCATCAATCTCCTACCAAGAAGTACAAGATAGTATTACACTGTAGAATGATTTAGGTGTACTAACTAAAGCCTTTGATTTCCATTAAACCCATATCTTATGAGTTGAAATTTTTTTCTGTGAGGTGAGAACCTAAAGTTCAGAAAGGTGACTTGTTCAAAGTCATATACTTATTAAGTATCGTGTAATGTTTAAAAGAATGAACTCCAGCACTAGCTATGTGGGTCTGAGTTCCCTCTCAACTGCTAACCAGCTATGTAACTAGGGACATTATTTGACCTCTCCATTCCTCAATTTCCTCCTCTATAAAATGGAGATGATAATAGTACCAACCTCATAGGGCTATTTTGAGGATTAAATAAGTTATAATATGTAAAAAGCATGTAGAATAGCATTTGCCACATAATATCTAAATGTTACCTGCTACTATTATTATTAAGAAAGTAGCAAGCTAATTGCTCCTAAGAGAACTAAGTTTTATTGGACATTTATGTTATTTGATAGATGCTTCATTAGGTTCTCTCATTTAATCTTACCAATTCTTTGAAGCAGGAACTCTTACTCCTATTTTATAGATAAGGGAATGGAACTCAAAGTACTTTGCTTACTGTCAAAGACAAAGTGCTTAGACAAAGTGTTAAGACAGTAGTAGCAGAATGTGAATCTGTAGGTGACTGGTTACAAAAGCCATGTTCCCCCTCGTTGCTGAGTGCATAAATTCTGAACTCATTCAGTTTAAGAGAAAGATCTATATGGGCGCAGTTGGTCTGGAAGTATTGTAAAGAAAAGAAGTCTTGAGCCAGATCATGAAAAAGTGTAAGAGTTGCATTAATAGGGAAGATAGGTGAGTTGATAAATGAAAGAAAACAAAGGATTAAAGAGAGAACAGATATATTTAGGAAACCATAAACTATTCCTCTGCAGGAGGAATAGTTAAAGCATTCTTTGAAAATGTTCTATGTCAGGTGTCTCCTAGGTGCAGGAGACAGACAGAGATAAAGCAGTCTGGTGGAGAAGGTCGATCAGCGACCTCTAGCCTGGAAAGTGGTTTGATAAAAGTTAGTACAAGGGGCAAAAGGACAATAGGCACCCAAACCTCCAAGGATGTGAGGGTGCTAAGGAAGGCTTCTAGAGGTAGCCCTTTGGCTGAAGGGCAGGAGATGGAAAGTGGAGACACTAGGAAAAGAAGGGCATCTAGGCAGAGAGAGGAGAATATTCAAAGACACGGAAGCTCAGAACCTAAGGCCTGGCGCAACCAGGGCACGGAATGGGGGTAGGGGCTGGCAAGGAATGCTCGGGCTGGATCAAAAATGGCTGGGGGTAGCCAGGCGAAAAAACTGGGGTGGATTTTAAGTAGGAAAGAGCCAGAATCACGTAGCTACAACAAAGGGCGTGCGTTTGGAGAGATGAGGTTAAAGGCACCAACTGGGAGATTCTTTTTTTTTGCTAGTATTAAAATACCAGCAATAGTGTAACAGAAGTGTCAATACTGACGAAAGATTACCTAATAGCGACACTTTGCGGAAGGGCTGAGAAACGTAATTTGATGCAACAATATACTGAGGCTGGGAGAGGTTTGCACTTGACCCAGCGACAAATGGTGGGACTCGAACCCCGGTCTGACACTAAACCAGAGCTCTCGAAGACTACAACGGTTTAAACAGAATGTACACCTACGGACAGAGCAGCTGTGTTAGAACGGTACCCCTACTCCCCTTTCCACACATTTTAAACATCGCTGCATTTTGTTTTTATATTTTTCAAGCAGAGTTTTACACTTATCCCAGTCCGAGAACCACCTCAATCCCTCCCCACCCCACAGTAGACTCCTCGGTCCGCAACCCTCACCTGGCCCGGCCGAGATCCGGACCTGACCATGTCTCGCAGCCTCAGAGAAACCCAGAAGGAGAGAAGCGAAGCAACACAGCAAAGGTAACCAACCGCCTTGTGTTCCCGGCCCCTCTTTGCCCTCCCCCCGAGCTTCCGTTTCCGGGAAAGAGCCCGCCGAACGCCGCGCCTCATTGTCTCCGGCGCGCGACGGAGGCCTTTCCCTCCTCTCCAAGGCACCCTGAGCGTGCGCAATAGAACCCCCCACCAAACACACACCCACGACCCCCCAACCCGCCGGTCCGGGGCTCGTCACACCCAGGCGGAGGTGGGGAGAAGCCACCGGGGAGGGCGGGGGGTGGGGCGGGAAGTCCGGGCTCTGAGCTGGGCTGCGCGGAGTTTCGTCCTAAAAAGCACGTAAGGAGGGTGTTCCCGCTCCTATGCCAAGGGCTGTTGGTGGCGGATGGCTGCCCTCCCGTAGCTAGAGAAGGCGGGCACCAAGACTTTCCAAGACCGAAGGAATGGACTGGTTAGGGGGCGGGTAAACTGCAGGAGGAATTAAACTCATTTTGGGTTTTGGCTTTTTTTTTTATTTTTTTTAAGAAGTTTTAGATTACGTTAATGTTACATAAAAAATATAGAGGATTCCCATATGCCCAATCCTCTACCCCTCCCACACTTCTCCACATCAACATCTTTCATTAGTGTGGTATATTTGTTAAAATTGGTGAATGCATATTGAAGCGTTGCTGCTAACTGTGTACTATAGTTTACATTATAGTTTACACTCTGCCCACACAATTTTATAGGTTATGACAAGATGTAAAATGGCCTGTATCTGTCATTGCAGGACAATGGAATGCAGGAAAATTCCAATGTCCTGAAAATGCCCCCATGTTACACTGATTCTTCCCTCTCCCTCCCCTCAGAATCTCTGGTGGCCACTGCCTTTGTATGAATAAGAGTTCTTCCATTGCTAGAATAATAATAAGTCTATAATAGAATAATAATGTCTACTTTATTCCATTATTCATACTCCAATCTTGAGGATTTGGGAATGGTGATGTCCACTCTGTTTCTGACTGAGAGGGGCCTTAGATCCCGTGGTGCAGATGGGATGGATGAACTATCTTGTTTGCAGTTGCAGACACTCTGTTCCTTGAGGTGGGCATGGTCCATCATGATCTCCTTGTTAGTTGTTCTGGGTGAGTCCAGTGAACTGGAGAGTAGGTGTTGCAACTCTGCTGAGATTCAGGGCTCAACTGGCACGTGAACAGACCAAAGATTTAAGTCTCTGGGACATATATTTAACAAGTATAGTGCTAATTATAGGTTCAAATAAAAGGGGTAGAAGAGCCATGTGTAGGGAAACTATAAATGAATCTAACTTTGTTACATGGGGGGAGCATAAATTCCAAAGTAAGGCCAACTGACAGGGTCTGTCAGTCCTGAGCTTGTCTGTCCTGCTTATAATGTCTAGATGTCTCTAGAGCCCTTAGGAGCCCCACTGTTTAAGGCACTGTTTACTGTGGCAGTCCATGAGATTCTCCTGAGACGTGCATAAGCATAACCTCTAGAATGAACTCCCGACTCAGTTTGAGATCTCTTAGCCATAAAAACTTATTTGTATTTAATATTTCCCTCTTTTGGGAAAGGTCTCTTTCCAGATCCATTGCTAGTTGGCACCTGGTAATAATCCCTCAGTGCCAGGGAAGCTCATCCCCAGGAGTCATGTCCCACATTGAGGGGAAGGTCATGCATTCATATGCTGAGTTTGGCTTAGAGGCCACATTTGAGCAACAAGGAAGTTTTCAGGAGGTAACTCTTGGGCAATATATAATACTAGGCTAAGTTTCAATTTCACAAGAAAAGGTTCATAAACAATCATGAATATCAAGGGCCTGGCATAATGCTCTGTCTTCCTTCACTAGATATTGCCCATGTACTCAGGGGATTCTTCTATTCTATTAGAGAATGTAGCAGGACTCCCCAGGATGGGAATTCAATATTCCTTCAGTTATTGTGTGTGTCTCCATCCACGGAGACACTCTTTGAACTCCTGAACATATTCATATGCCTTAGAGGCATGCCCCAGGTGCACTCCTCCCCACACATCCCCCCATCACCTACACCCTGCACCAGTGATGCTCCCCTGCCACAGTTGTGACCCTTCTGTGATTCAAACCTCTCCAAAAACCAAGGCAAAAAAATAACAAAATAAAATATAAAATAATTTTTAAAATAACAAATAAAATACAAAAATAAAAATATTTAAAATTTTTTAAAAGAAATAAAAAATTTTTATACAATGTGCCTTTCATCACTGTAAGATCTGTTATCTTGTACGTACAGTGACAATTTCTTCCATGTGTTTCTCCAGTGTCTTATTTTTTTAATTTTATTTTCAAAAAAGCTTTAGGTTACAGAAAAGTCACCTAGAAAATACGGAGGATTCCCATAGACCCAATGCCCTTCCCCTTTTCTACTCTCCCCTATTAACAACATTTTACATGTGGATGGTACATTTATTACAATTGATGTACAAATATTGAAGCATTGCTACCAACCATGGTCAATGGTTTACATTATGGTTTACATTTTACACCGTACACTTTTATAGGTTTTGACAAAATTTAAAATGGCTTGAATCCATTATTGCAAGATCATGCAGAAAAATTCTAATGAGGCTGGTTAGAACAGGGTAATGGAGGAGAAGACGACCCACAAGATGGCTGACAGACAACATGGCCAGCAGACTGCATGGCCAGCAGACAACATGGCTACAAGACCTTGCTGGGACCTTGAATTTAACCCTGAGGTCCCAGTTTCTCTTTCTGGGACCTCTCCTTGGCCCCGGATATTCCAAAAAGGCCTCACCATTGGCCCCCACCATAGGTGGGGTAACCAATAACTGCTGGGGCCCATCCCCTTATCATTAGCAAGAGGGTGGAATAATTAACAGTTTAAAAGGCATGAGCCCACTCTTTCTGCCTAGAGGGGCCCACATCAAATCTTGGTGTGTATTTCCGTCTTTCTCTCCCATTTCTCAGCAAGCTCTGTTCTTTCCCCCATTTCCCAAATAAATTCTTTTTACTGGCCTAACTAAACTGGTGTGTTCATAAATTTTTTTATGCATCATAGCGAAGAACCTAGAGGAATCCAACGCTTCTCCATTTTCATTCATGCCCTAAAAATGCCCTATGTTCCATCTATTCTATTCTTCCCTCCCACTCCCTTAGGAACCTATGGTAACCACAAAGTTTCTATTTTTGAAGAATAAGATTCATAGTTACTTGAGGGCTTGACACATTGGTCTTTTTTTTTTCTTTCTAGGCATTGCCTATGCTCTCAAGAGATTCTTGTTCCTCTACTTGAGAACATAGCAGGACTCCCAGGATGGTAGTTTGATATTTTCTTGTTTATTGTGTGGGTCTCCACCCACTGAGATAACACACTATGACAAGATGAACACCTACATATTCCATAGAGACATGCCCCAGGTGCTCCCTATCCCACGTATCCCCCCACACCCTTGGCTTTTTATTTTTAGTTCTGAGTTATGTATGCTTTTAAAATTATTATTATTTTGTTCTTGATATTAAGAATCAAACCTTGGGACCATTCTCTTTGGGTAATTTAGAGGCAATTTCAAAATTATTCTGGCCATTGAGCTCAGAATAGTTGTCAATAGTTGAGATTTTGGTTTTACTTCTGTGCATAGTTGTCTAATCTTCAATTGAGGTAATTACTATTAATAAAGAATGACAATATTTTTACCATTGACATGCTGTCCTAATTTTAATTAGTAATTGGTTTTTAATTAGTAATTGGTTTCTAAGGTATTAATTTTTGGGTTAATGATTTAAATCAAATTAGGGAGAAATTAAAGGAAACTAAAATTGATTTCATTTTATCTTTTTAATGGTAAAGGAGCTATCTTTTAAAAGTCTCATTGAAATTAATATCAAAACCCAGGAAGTAATATCTGTCCACCAATATATTGTACACTCACACTGAATGGTTTGGGGAAACTGAGTATTTGGTAAACTTAGCTTTGAATTAGTTAGATTAGACTGTGAAAGCTTCTTACCAGTCCCCTGTCCTCCCCACTGCTCGTTAATGATTTAACAATTTTAAACATATCCTCCAGAAATTCCAGGTTTTTTTCCTTAGTTAACTTGATTTGCAAATTTATTTATATTGATTTTTCTGAATTGATATGTCTTATTTTAGAGAATATAGATGAGCCAAAAGAAAAAAAAAAATCACACATAGTCCCTCCACCCCATGGATTATACTCTTAACAGCTCTTTTCCCTCCAGACTTTTTCCTACCTGTGTATATGTGTATAAATATATTACAACAGAATAATATGATACATATTACCATAACAAGTGTTTTCCTCTTAATATCTCATTGGCATCATTTTCCATTAATCTACAAGTACATAATGACTACCTAGTGCTCCAGTATCCATTTCCTTACTTTTGGGAATTTTATGCACCTCCCTCCCCACCTTTGCCATTATAAATATGTTGCAGTAGGCTGAGTTCTGAAAGATGAACTAAATGGAGAGGAGAGGAAAGAATGTTCTAAACATGTGGAGAAAGCATGATATTGAGTAAGATGAGACCCAGAGAGGCTCTTGTGCCTGTAGCATAGACAGGGGGAATAGCCGTGTATGTAGGAGCCGGACTATGCAGTCCTCATAGGATTTGAGTTATTATCCTAATGGCAATGTGAATGTGTAAAAGTTTAAGCAGGTGAGTGATATGAACTCACTGGTGTTTCAAAAACATCATTGGATGCAGTGTAGAGTAGGGGTTGGCAAACTACAGTCCACAGGCCAAATCTATCCTATCACCTATTTTTTGTACAGCCGGCAAGTGGTTTTTATATCTTTAAATGTTTTTTTTTATTTAAAAATATATTTTGTGACATGAAAATTACATAATATTCTCATTTCATTGTCAATAACGTTTTGTTGAAACACAGCCACACTCATTTGTTTACATATCATCTATGGCTGCTTTAGAGTTACAATGGCAGAACTGAATAATTTTGCAACAGAGACCATATGACCTACAAAACCTAACATGCTTACTATCTGGCCCTTTACAGAAAATGTTTGCCACCCATTAGCGTAGAGGATGGTTTAGGAAAGGTAAGCTCCAATGTGGCTAGACCCTCCTAATCCATTCTCTGCCCTTCTCCATGCCCCAGGTAAAGATGACATCATGTAGTCTTACTCTCCAGCTTCTGGTTTTGTTCAGTCAAAATATAGGAGGGCAGGAGGAGAGAATGATTGGGGTATTCCCATCATCTCAACACCGTTCTGGCTGATGCAGTGGCCCTCTACAACTACAGTTTGAGGAGAGCCCCTGGGGGCTCCACTTCTCACCAAGCTCCAATAAAACATTTTCTTCCCCTTGATCTTTCAGGCTTAGGGGTGATAATGCCTTCTCACCACTGCTAGTCCATGGTTGCCTCAATACCCCTTATTGGTTTCCTTGCCTTCACCTCTGTAAATCTTCTTCTAATTATCTTCAGAATCTTGGCTGAGAGTGCCTTCTGTCTCCTGCCAGGTCCCTGACTGATAGGAAGTTATTGTAATATGATGGTAGTTGGGAATGTGTGGTGGGGTGAGGGAAGATGAAGGGGACAGATTTGAGAGAGGCTTAGGAGGTAAAATGGACAGAACTTGGTGATAGACTTGGGAACTAAGGCAAGGGGAGGTGTGGCAGTTTGATATTGTTTATGAATTCCAAAAATAGATATCGGATTATGTTTGTAAACTGGTCTCTTCCTCTGGGCTGATTAAATAATCATTAAGGCTTTAATTGGGCCACGTCAGTAGGACATTGAGTCTCCGCCCACCAAGGGAACTCACACAGAAACCACACCGCAGAGAAAGGAGGTTAAAGTTTTGAGCTGGAGCCCGGGAAGTAAACACACGGGAGAGAGCAGAGCAGCTGAGCCCAGAGAGAATCGAGTTCTGGGGAGACAGACAGAGCCATTCACCTGATAGTCTACAGCTGACCTTGTGGAGAGAGCAGAGCAGCTGAGCCCAGAGAGAAATGGGCCCTGGGAAGAGAGGAACCCAGGAAGCCTGAACCCTTGCAGACATTGGCAGCCATCTTGCTCTAACACGTGGCAATAGACTTTAGTGAGGGAAGTAACTTATGCTTTATGGCCTGGTAACTGTAAGCTTCTACCCCAAATGAATACCCTTTATAAAAACCAACCGATTTCTGGTATTTTGTATCAGCACCCATTTGGCTGACTAATACAGGAGGTACGTACATCAACTCCTGGTTCTGGGTTTTTTATCTGGATCCATGCTGGAAGATATCCATATTAAAGAGGGGAGTTTGTGAACTCATTTTCCCCCAATATTTTATGAAAAAAATCCAATTCATTTTTGGACATGTTGAATAAGGGGTGTCTTTCAGTCATCTAAGAGAAAGTATCAATTAGGCTACTAGAATTCAAGTCTGGAGCTTGGCAGAGAGGTGTGGGCTACAGGTACACATTTCTGAGTTGTCCATGGTAACTGAAGCCACAGGCTTCTGAGTTTATTTCAGGTTATTTCACCAAGAAAGCCTTTCCTTCTACCTCTCTGTCTCACCTCTGCAAACTAGGTGGTATGCTCTTATATTATGATGTGCTACCACTACTTTTTACAATTATCATAGTGCGATTAATTACTTAATGTCTGTCCTCTCAAGGAGAATTTCATCTATATGAGAGCAGGGACCTTATCTTGTTCAGTGCAGTATTTCCCATGCCTAGCACTATGCCTTGCACATGGTAAGAATTTTTAAATTATTTGTTGAGTAAATAAATGAACCAACCACTGTTTGGACTGCTTTGGTGCATAGAGGCTGACAGCCACATAAGTGCCTCGAGACTCAGGATCATCTAGGACTCAGCCCTTCACACCTAATCTGGAAGTTGAGGTTGCTCTAGTATCATGAGTGCACAACTCTAGCCAGTGTTTTATAATCGGCGCAGTGGAACAATGGCTATTCCACTTGGCTCAAAGTATGTGAAAGAGCTAAACTAAAACCACTTTAGATTTATAGCCAGGATCCAAGATTCAAAAGGTAAGAGGCTGTGGACTAAATAATAAATCAAAGTTTGGGAGCATGAGCTCATTTCTGCTTGGAAAGATCCAAGACTGCCCTTGTGACAGTTTGAAATTATTTTATAAATCCCAAAAACAGAAAGATTATGTTTTAAACTAATCCATTCCTGTGGGTGTGAGACCGATTTGACTGGTTTACATCAGTGGGGCATGATCCCTGTTGAGTCTCCGCCCTATTGCTGGGTCTGATATAAAGGGAGACACAAAGACTCAGACAGACACAGGAAAAGACAGCTCTGCCATTTTTGATCCTGCCATGTGACAGAGAAGAGAGGCTCAAACAGCTGAGGCCCAAGGGAGAGACGAGCCAATTGCTTGATAGCTTACAGCTGAAATTGGGAAGAAAGCAGAGCAGCTGAGCCTGAGAGAAGAGACCCGGTAAGAGAAAAGCCCTATGCCTGGTTGCCCTCAGCTGAGCTCTGGTGTACGGTACAGCCAGGAGGGGAAGACAGAGACCAGGCAGAGATCACCCGCCATCTTGCTTCAACATGTGGCAGCTGACTTGGGTGAGAAAGCAAGCACCTCTTATGGTGCCTTGAGTTGGACTTTTCACAGCCTTGGAACTATAAGGCTTTACCCCCAAATACCCTTTATAAAAGCCAACACATTTCTGGTACTTTGCATCAGCACCCCTTTGGCAGACTAAAACAGCCCTGTTGACTTTCCTCAAGCCATTTGATGTCTTCTGGAGCTATTTCTAACCAAAGCGCTCTTAACCTTTTGAGATAATATGCAACTTTGAGAATTTGCTAAAATCATATTTTTTTTCCTCTGAAAATGCTAACGTGCATATTTCTAAAACATTTTTATAAAATACTTATCAGAAGAGTTAGGAACCTCTCCAAAAATTCCTGATAAAGAATCCTATTCTAACTTAATTAAAATACCAGCTTTATATGCTGGAGTGACCAGCTTCTTTTCTTGCAGGGTACTGATGTTCTTGGAAGTTGTTGGTTAACAAGAGATGGTGAGGTGCCTGACTGAACAGCCTCAAAGAGAAATCACATGAGCCCAGAGAAAATGGAATTGAGCCATAATCTTTGCATTTCCCTGAAGACTTAAATATATCTGCAGTCTTCACTTTAATCAAAATAGCTTAATTTGGGAAAGAAAGAGCCCACTTCTTTTTCTTTATAAAATCCTGATTTTATTGCTTCCTGAATGTTTTTCTTTTTCAAGGAGAAATGCAAACCATATGTTACAGGGGCCTCAGTTTGATGGCTTAACTGGGGTCATGCTAGGATTCAGATATTTCTGGTCATGATAGGAAGTTCAATGGGATGGGTCTGATGAGGATCTATTGGCAGCAAGAGCCAAGAGAACCGCTTTGGGATGATCTCTTCATAAGAAACAGTTGGTTTGGGACAATGGGCCAGGTTTGGGGGTCAGGTGTGAATTTTAATACAGCAGTTTCACTCATTGTCCTGTAGCCCCCTGGACTTGTGCCTGACCAAGGAAAGAATTAAAATTTTGTTTCACTAAAATCTCTGAGCCAGAGCAACACAGAAGGAAAATGGCAGACACTAAGTAGTAGACTAGAAGAAGAGTAATTTGCAGTGCCGTGGTCTCACCTGATGGTGACAGCACCATCAATAGCTTTTTTTTTTTTTTTTTTTTTTT
>JAQZBX010048700.1:0-20129 GCA_029593785.1 Cabassous unicinctus
CCTTGCTCCAGGCCCACTCCAAAGGCACAGAGCTGGGCAGTGGAGGATGCAGGGACAGAGGAGGCTGACAGTGGGATGGAGGAGGTTGGCAATGCTCCAGGCTGCCACCCCTTCCCAGGAAGGCAGCCTGGTCCTCTGGACCTCCCTGGAGCCGCCATGTCCCCTGCTGATCCACGAGTGGACTGGCTGGTCTCCCGCTGGCTGGTGGGTCCCTCAGGAGCAGCTGGCTCCCCTGGCAGAGACCCAAGCTGGGAGGGTCTTGGGTCACTCCGGGCTCCACCACAGCCCCAGGGGGGCAGAACAAGAAATGTCCAGAACAGGCCTCCAGGGATGGTCCAAGCCCTTGCTGCATTGGCAGGGCTACCAAGGATGGGATCTGGGACCTGAATTCAAGAATTCCCACTACCGAGCCCAGAATTTTCCACCCGAGACTGGGGCCTCACCTGCTGACATGTGAAAGCCCAGCCTCATCTGGTCAATACAGATTTCTCCAGTTCCAATCTGGGCCCTCGATCCAATCACTGCTGGGCCCTGGCTTCCCCACGGGCCCTGCTGCTATTCCCTGCTGCTTTCAGCAATACCCAGGACAGAAGCAGAATTCAGAGCTAACCCTGGACCACACTCATGCCATGCAGACGGGGCTAGACTCACAGATGGAGCTCTCCTACACACTCACGCTCACACACACGTGCGAACATGCAATGATGATGGGGAACTGGGACAACTGGCCAGAGAGTCACATACCTCCTTGCCGTCTGGTTGTAGGGTGGCTTTGGGGCATTCTGCCTATGCCAGGCCCACACTAGCCTCCCGGGGTAGAGAGGTGAATGTGATGGGTTTCTGACCTCAGGCTGATCCCAACTGGATAGGTCTGATAGAAACGTAACAGAGGACTTGATCGCACTAGGAGAGGGGTGGGAGATGGCAATTAGTTTAGGTTTTGCGGGCCTTATGGTCTCTGAAGCAACTACTCAACTCTGCCGTTGTAGCATAAAAATGGTCATAGATCACAGGCAAATGAATGAACATGACAGTCTTCCAATAAAACTTTATTTACAAAAACAGGTAGTGGGCCAGATTTTGACCACAAGCCATAGTGTGCTGTCCTAAGCCTGGAATAATGGTTGTGCAATAAGTATTTCAGAAACATAAAGGAAAGGGAACTAATTAGCCTTGGATGGAGAGCCAGGATGTTCACCAGGCAGAACTTAGGGAAGGAAGAGAGAGGAAGGACCTCTAGCCCCAGGAAATAGGCAGCATGAAATTGCAAGGTGTGTTCAGAGAACCTGGACCAATCGCCTTGAGCAGTTCCTAGGGGGGCAGCAGCGTGGTGGGGAAGAGGCCAGCCCCTCAATTTGGGGCCAGATTATAAAGACCTGGGAAGGCTCGGGTGAGAAGTTTGGAGGCCGCATGTGCAGAGATGTTGATGGTGGGGTTAGAGCTGACCTGTCTGTGAAATTCCCGTTTAATCATCACTCTGCTCGGCAGCACGCAGGTGTGAAGGCGCACCTGCAGGGACTCGGAAGCTGGAGACCTACCCGTGTTCTGGGGCCTTCTGAACTTGTGGAGCAAGACACGGGCCCTCTCCCAGCTCTGGAAACATCAATGCCACCACCTACCTCCTCGGCCTCTGTGAGGACTGTGCGAGAGGAAAGGTGGGGCAGTGATTTGTAAACCACACATCGGACACGTGTCGCAGTATCAGCTCATGCCACTCATTGGAAGATTTTCTGTTTCTTTATCAAGCACCAAGCCCTCTGCTACGCTCTTTATGCACCTTAAAACAGTCCAGCCAGACAATTATTATTATCCCCATTTTACAGGCAAAGAGACGGGTAGAGGGAGTATTCTAGTTTGGTAAGCACCTACGTCTGCATGCTGCGCTGCTCCAAGCAGGGAGGCAGTGTGCTTCCGGGAAGTCCTCTGCTCTGAACCCATGCGACCTCTATCCTCATCTTGCTTCCCCGTTCACCATTTGGGCTGGAGAAGACTTGAGCTGTCTTCCCCATTTCTAAGAGGGGAACGTGGAGAACTGGGCATGTGCAGAGCCTGCAGGACGTGCATGCTCAGCAAATGGATACTGATGAGCAAATGCACAGGAGCACAAGGCATCTCTGACCCAGGACCCAGCCAGGGGCTCTGCAAACCTCTGGGGGGGTCTTTCCTAGACGTCTCTGATCAAGAAGCTATCTTTGGCTGACCTCGTGCCCAGGACAGAGGCCTCATTTCCATGTGGCTACAATTGGCCTTTTGAGGAGTCCTCACCCGAGGGGATGGAGTCAGTGCCCCCCTCCACACCAAGGGGTCCGATTAGAGTCAGCTCCCAGAGCCAGGCATCCGGGGCAGAGGCCAGGCAGTGATGGATGGCCCCATCCAGGGACGCACACTCAGAACTATTTCGGGGCCTCCTGCCTGGGAGGCGGCCTCCTCGGGGCGTGGGGCCACTGACCTGGAAACAAACTAAAGGCACATCTGTTGGAAGGCCATTCCAGCAGGGGCTCCAAGAAGCCGCCTGCACGCCTGAACAAGGGGGCGGTGTGTGCAGCAAGCTGGGCACATGCCATCCACACTGAGAAGCAGGAGTCTCAGCCTCTGGCTAGGAAGAGGCAGCCTGGGTGATATGGGGCCAGGACAGAAAGGAAGGGCCATTTCTGGCCCAAACAAGTCTCCACCAAAGAGGGAGCTGTTATGGAGGGTGACCAGGGCTGAGGGCACAAGGTATCGGGGTATTGGATGTCGAGGGTTTCCGGATGCTCAGATCACCAAATAGGCTCTCTCTGCTTGAGAGAACCTGAGGGTCAGCTTTCTCCTCCAGCTCCCTATTAGCAACCAAACCTCTTGTTAGGACCATGGGCCATTGTGGCTCACATATCTCCAGGACCAGGAATTCACTGCCCCACCAATCTGGGTTGCAGGACACCTTGAAATTTAGAACTCACCTACCAATAATTAGACAATATTTGTCTCTGGGGCCTCCATCCACTGGCCCCAGTGTGCCTCTGAGGCACCACAGGGCAATGCATGAGCTCATTAAGTGTTCTACAGATGGATGGATGGATGGATGGATAGATGGATGGAGGATGGATGGATGAATGAAGAATGGATGGATGGGTGAAGGTGGATGGGTGGATGGGTAGATGGATGAAGGATGAATGAAGGATGGATGGATAGATGAAGGATGGATGGAGGAAGGATGGATGGATGGATGGATGAAGGATGGATGGATGGATGAAGGATGGATGGATAATGGATCGATAGATGGATGAAGGATGGATGGATGAAGGATGAATGGATGAAAGATGATAGATGAAGGAAGGGTGGGTGGATGGGTGGATGGAGGATGGATGGGTAGATGGATGAAGGATGGTTGAAGGATGGATGGATGGATGGATGGATGGATGGATGGAGGAAGGATAGATGGATAGATGGATGAAGGACAGATGGATGAAGGATGAATGGATGAAAGATGATAGATGAAGGATGGGTGGGTGGATGGATGGAATGGTGACCTCCCAGATCATAGAATCATCCCTTCACTTTGTAGATAAAGCCCAGAGAGGTCAGGAGACTTGCCCAAGGTAACATAGTAAGTCACAACAGTTAGAACCCAAACACTTGACTCTGGGTACGATTCCCTAACCACTATGCGTATTCCCTTTCTTGGCAACAAAGGCTGGAAACGGGTTGGAAAGTAAAGTGGGATGTGGTTAGGAGCAGTGTATGTGTGCGTGTTACCAAGAAGGATAAAGTGGGGTAAAAGAATTTCATCCAGATCAACAAAATTGTTGGGGCTTGCATACAAGGTTTTTCAATCACTTTTTCTGTCCCAGCACATTTGAATGGGTGAATGTACTTTCCCAGGGGGTCCCAGGCTCCCAGCTAACAAGTACATATGTGGACCAATGATCCTGTGTGATCAGGACAGACAATGGAGAGTGTGCGCGGCTCAGTGGGAACACAAGGGAGAAGTGACTAACGGTGGCTCGGTGTGGAGGCCTCTGCCTCCAAGGAGAACCAGGGGGTCGGCAGCCCCCACCGAGAGGAGAAACTCTGATTTGCCCTGACAATGGCACCACACACCCTTGTACCCCAAACGTGCGTCCCACAGTGGTCCTGACATCTGCCCTGAGGACAGGGTCTGGGAAGGAAAGAAGTCTTCGCGCAATGAAGACTCAAAAGGACCTTGATGCCACATATGCCAACCACCCCTCTGGCCCTTACATGTCCTCTGTCCTTCAATGGCACTAAGCCTTTTGTTAACCCACGCAAGCCAACCTGCAGGGCTGGGAACCCACCGCCTCTGAAAACCACCTATTCCAGTGCCTAAATCCAAGTGGGTTTCTGAATAATGAACTGCAATCTTTAACAACGCTTATCCATCTTTTGGGGGGAACTGGACCTCACAATCTTCAGGGCAGAGATGATTCTTTTCAGCACTAAACCCAGAGAAAGCCCTCAAATTAGAGAGAGACTGAACACCTCAAGGCTGCCAAAAGCCACCAAAGAGTTGAACCATCTTGGACCAGGAGCCAGGACCCTCCTCTTGCTAGCCTGGACCAGTCATTCCATCTCGCGAGCATTAGCTTCCGTCTCTGAAAATAGAAGGGGGTTAATGTATGCCTATTTCCCAGGGCCTTTGGGATGAGTGAATAGACTCAGGGGTGTGAAAGCACTTTGAAAAGCAAGACATGCTCTTTAACCTTAATGTGCTGTAATTAATAATATGGATTATTAATTATCATGTCATGGTGCAGTGGAGATAATAATGCACCCACGAGAGTTTCATTCTAACTCCTGGGAGTAGCTCCGACCGTAGGGCCGACTTAACCACTCACCCCAGCGCTTACAGGAGGCTGGCAATGGCCAGCCCTGGGAAGACTGTCCGACCACACTGCCCCCCAAAGTCTCAGGCGGCCCTCACGTGGCGAGAGCCCCGTCCCTGGCC
The DNA here is from genome assembly GCA_029593785.1 of Cabassous unicinctus. NCBI lineage: Eukaryota > Metazoa > Chordata > Mammalia > Cingulata > Chlamyphoridae > Cabassous > Cabassous unicinctus. Next base: position 4,946 of record JAQZBX010048700.1, read on the forward strand.
CTATCCAAGCAGCCTCTGGACAAGCCCTTATCTCTGATGCTAGAGAGGATTCCCGCCCCAAGGGGAGGAGGTCGGGCCCGCTGGAGTCTGAACCAGGGATTTCTTGGCACGTTTCTGGCAGGGAGGGAGCGATTCTGGAATGGTTATCCCATTGCTGCAATTCCCACTTCCCACCTCCGCCTGGCAGACACGGGCGTGCCGTTCTAAAGCCCAAGCTTTGGCTCCCACACGCACACCTCGTTCCCGTCCTCTGGGTGTGAAGAATCTCGGGCTCGGCGGCGCATTCCTCCGCGGGAGCCAGCTGGAGCGCCAGGGTGGTCAGGGAAGAGAGACTGGGCGACCCTCCTCCCCAGCTATCTCCTTCCATCTGTAAACAGCGCCCGGCACCCCCTCAGGGCGGCCGCAGCCTCACACTAGGGGTGACAGGGTGTTTGGACGTTCAGAGACCCTCTGCCGGCCGCCTTTGTTCTCCAGGCCTAATGAAGGGACTGCTAAAATCCCGGCTGCCAGATAAGACGGCAGGGCAGTCTTTTAGGGTTATGGATGGTGCACAGAGCTGACAGGACGGATTCCTGTGCCGGGGGGATCTGGGTGCACCGCCTCCTCCAAAGGTGCGTTTGACTCAACAGGCACAAATGTGGTCCTTTGGCTTCCCAGACAAACACTTCTAACTCATGCAGAAAGATTAGGGGAAGACAAGGGGACAGGCAGCAGGGGCAGCAAAGGGCATTGCCCCCTAAGGCACAGCCCAGACGCACCCGGCACGGCCGTTCCCACCTCAGAATTCCTGTTAGACCGGGGTCCCCTCGGTGTTCTTTCGTACTCCTAACTGCCTCTTGGGCTGCTTGCTCTGCCCTGGGCTCCACAGCTCCTTGGTGACCCTTGATGGCATTATCTGCTCAGACTCTTCTTAGCTCTTTGAGCTTGGGCTAAATCACTGAACGCCTGAGCCTCCGTGTTCTTTGCTGGTTGATGGAGTCCACAAGGCTGCGGTAGAGCCACCAGCATGGCCTCTTGGAAGCGCTCGGGAGCTGGGCCCTTCCAAATGCGAGCTGTCGTCCCCTCCCTGCAGGACAGAGCATGGGGTGGGGGCACCTGGGAGCCGCAGGAGGTGCTCACCGCACCCTTTGTTGGCTGGGTGAATAATGAATGGATGTGCTCGAGGACTCGCCGAGCTTCTCCAGAGCTGGCACGGAGGAACTTGGGTTTTGGTGTAGCAGGAAGAGGCCCGTGAGGCTCCTGTTCCGACTCAGAGGGGGCTGCACCCCCTGCCAACCCCCCATCTGCTACCACTCAGCACCCCTGGGTGAGAGGAGCTGCCCCTGCCAGGCACTGGGCCCACACTCTGCGTCCACATCCCAGGCAGAATTGGCCCCATTGGGGGGCCCAAGACAAACCATCTCTGTAGACCATGCCTCAGTACACACAAGTGCACACACCCATCCACACACAATTACACATACATGAACGAGTGCACACACACAATTACACATACACTGAGCAACACGCACACATGTACACAATTACACACATACATGCACACAAATACACACATTCATATGTACACAACTACACACATGCACACAATCACACACGCCTATTACACACACACACCCCAAGCATGTGCTCTAGAGACCAGGGCTGCTTCCTTGGACCTGTCCAGCCTCCGGACTGGAGTTGACAGCGACTCCAGGTGTCACTTAGGCTCTTCTCACCTACGAGCTGTCCCTCTTCCCCACCCCCTTCTCCAGCCCTCAAAGGTCAAAGGGCTAAGAGAGGCCATAGCAAGACCAGCACTGGAGCAGACAATCAAATTTGGGGCAGAATGATATCACTTTTTTATTTCCTTCAAAGTTGAGCAATCTCCTTCCAGCATTCTGAACTTTCCCAGTATCTTCCTCTCCCTCAGAGCTCGTTAACTTCCTTTTGCAGATAAGATAAGCAAACTGAGCAAATGGCCCTTGTCCCAAGCAAATGACGAGGTGTGGGACTGTGCCTCCCCACATTCCTGACAGGCTCCCGTGGCCTCCCGTTGGCTTCCTCTGCACTCTGGGGGTGGGGTGGGGGGGATGGCTCACCAGAGCCCAGGGGCTCCCCGTGGCCAGACCCCTCGGGAGACCCGAGGAGGGGCAGGTCGCAGGGCCTGCCAGCCCAGCTGCCCAATCGCAGGCCCCGAGGCCAAGGCGGACAAAGGGCTCCGGGGCAGCGTCTGTGGGGCCGGGTCAGCCTGATGCATTATGTAACAGAAACGGACTGTGACAGAGAACAATAAACACGGCCGGAGAGGGACTTTCTGGCAACTGCCCCGTTGGTGAGACCTGCGGCTCAGCCCACTTCCTCCGCCTCGCCCAGGCGCCCCCATGGGGGAGCCGCCTACTGGTGCTGCCCTCCTCCCCACCGCCACCTGCTCGCCCCCCATCTGTCCTCGTGCAGGAGCCCTGGACTGGTCTCCCCGCCGTCAGCCACACACACCCGAGACCACCGCCACCGCCCCTCCAAAGCCCACACCGGCTGCTCGCTGCCTGCCACGGCCTCCCCAGGCTCACCCGGCGCCTCCTTCTCCGCGGGCTCCAACCCCCTCCGATGTCCTGGGCGCCCTCGCCTCTTCCGAGTCGCCATGCCTTTCCCCATTCTTCCCAATGACCCGAGACACCCCCTCCAGGTCCTCCTCATGGACCAAGCTCTCCCATTTCCAAGCTTCAACGGGAAACCCTCAGTGGCACTTCTCTTACCCCCTCTGCCTGCTCGGTTATTTTTCCCTCCAAAGCTCACTCCTCACGCTTTCGTTTTGTAGTTGGCACTTGTGTGTTTGTCTCCCATGTTACACTCAGCTGCTTGAGCAAAGGCACTGCGGCATGGCCATTGCCAGCTGCTGTCCTTTCCTGGCCGGCTCGGAGGCAGAGGGCGAGGAAGCCATTTAGACAGAGGTCTGGGAGCCGGGTGGGCAGAGGCAGAGAGGGGAGGCGGCTGGCGTGCACAGGAGCCACGAGCACCTCGCGGAGAGCTCCCGGCATGGTCCCCGGGGGAGGACCAGGCAGACAGCCTTGGCCACCGTCACCACCACCCGTCACACACCTGCAGGGGATGGGGCCTTTGAAAGATCGTCTTCATTATAAACCATAATTAATGAACTATCTTAATGCCAAGAAATATCATAAACTCTCACCTGGAGTTGATGCCTCTATGAACTGGAACCATCCAAAATAGCAGCACTCCAAAGAATAATGAACAACGGGATTAAGGAAAACCTGGAGAATTGGGGGCTTGCTCTGATGCAACTGCTGATCAGAGGGGTGGGGCACCTCAAAGGCTGCCGTGTCCTCTGCCCCAGAAGAACCAGATGGCCAGGAACGGGCTGGGGGAGGCGCGGCGAAGAGACGGCAGAATGGTGGAGAGCCAGGCCAAGATTCATCAATGGTTTCAGAGGGAAAAGAAGTTGACAGATTAGTGACAGGCAAGGTATTTTTTCTTGTGCTTTGCCTCGAGAAAAATTTTTTAAAATTAGCAAAGAATAGTAATGAAAACAGTTCATAGTGAATTTGAGGCATCAACACCATGGCACAAAGTGGAGAAGCGAATAACAAAGCTGTTTAGAAATGGAGGGAAGTGGACACGGCACCACCAATTCACCATTCTCTCTGCCTGCTCGAGTCCACAGAAGTTAAAAAGAGCACTGACAGGGGCACAGCACCCTCTGCATGTTCCAAGCCCCATCCCAGACCTCTGGTCAGAGCCGTGCTGAGGAACGTCTCCTTCCACCGACCGAATGGCGGCTGGGTCTGCTTTGAATGTAAGTGTGAACTCCCTGCCTGGTTGGAAAGGCCTGTTAGTCAGGGCCTAGAACAGAGCCTGCGGAGGTTTGAAACTGTACATAACCCAGAAAAGCATGTTTCTACAGTGATCCATTCCTGCGGGTGTGGACCCAGTGTCAGTAGGATCTTTTGGTGAGTAGGGTCTTAAGATGTGACCCATTTTATTCAGGATGGGTCTTACTCCTCTTACTGGAGTCCTTCATAAGAGAATGAAATTCAGACAAAGGGAGAGAAAGCCACGGGAGCAAGATGCTGAAAGCAAGGAAACCCAGAAGAGAAGGAGACACCAGCAGACGCCGCCATGTGCCTTGAGGATGCGTTGACTTGGGCATTTTCTTGGCCTCAGAATTGTAAGGCAATAAATCCCCATCGTTCAAGCCAAACCATTTCATGGCATCTGCTTCCAGCAGCCCAGGAAACTGAAACAGGGGCCGTCAAGTCACGGGTAGTAAAACTTGCAGGTAAGTTGATGATGTTAAGTAAATGGAGCAAACAAATGTTTTTCCCCTAACACTCTGCTCTCCCCAAAATATTACAAAGAAAATTTCTGGCTGGAAAGTTGACAAGAGGATTGAGCTATCCTTTCCCTGTGCTGTTTACTCAGGTCAGGAAATTAAATAATTGGCCAACAGGGTTGAGCAAAGGCCGTGGGCTAGACCGAGTGCCATGGCCCCACGCTGCTCAAGAGGCCACAAGAACTGAGTGATAATGAAGTGACCTGCAAGGTCAACACACAAAGAGGGACTATTGAAAGGGATGCTTCCCTCTGAAATTCCATGAACTTTCTGTTCAAAGACTCCAGGGGAGATTCTACTTGGATGAAAATTTTTAAATTGTTTCTTCTCCAGAAAAGTTTTAGGCTCCTCAATCCCTTTCCCCTGCACGCAAACCAGCCGAGTCAGGGTCCCCACCTCCTGCTCTCACGGCGTGCCTGCGATTACTAGCGTCTGTGGTCCAAACCGTGGCGGGATTATACCGCGTACATGCCCAGAAGGCAAGCACCTGTCATTGTCACTCTCAAGTGGCTGCTCAGACAGACCTGGGACTCCCCAGAGCTCCTTCTCTTCTAGTCCTCTAGGTCACGCCGTCTGGTGTGGCCTGTCTTTGTCACTGCTTCATATTTTGCCGTTCCTCTGATTTTTCTCTTTACTACATCTGACACAGGACCCCGCGACTCCACAACTTGTCTAATAGCAGCTCCACAGAGCATACCTGCAGCCACAGCCCGGTACAGGTAGGCTCACGGCGCAGAGTGGCATGGAGACTGCGGGGTGGAGAGACACACACATCACAACAGTGAACGGGCAACAAGGCATTTTCCAAGGGCTTCTAGCTCGTTGCTGCAATTTGCAGGCTTTTCCCTTTTGCTGTATTAAATGCAAAGCAAGCACTTTTCGAGTCTCTGTTGTACCTGGAGTACCTGGTACATGGCGGAAACAGACTGCTCTGTCCTGACCTTGCGGATGGAGAGAGGACCTGAGGATCCACAGCCAGAGGCCCTAGCACTCGTCCAGGAGCCACCACTCACCTGTCCCAGGCCCTGCTTCTTCAAATGGAGGAGTAAACTATGCAGCTGATGCTTTGCCCTCATGCCTCAACCAGCACCGCTTATGGGTCAGGTTTACAGACGAGAAAGATGAAGCTCGGAGATGCAAAGTGACTCGTCCAACACCACAAGCTGACACGGCAGAACTGGGATTTGAACCCACTTTCAGCATGTCTGGTCCACGGCCAACGGTACTGAGGCGACTTCCTTCCCACTGGCTTATTTGGGAGAATTCCATGAGAAAAGGGAAGGTGCCAGATAAATTGTAAGGTATTGATCAAATGTAGTATACTAACTACTAACTAAAATACTATTTAAATTTTATTGGAAAAGAAAAGCTGATAAGATTAATGACTGAGGAGGAAGTGGTATTTCGACCGTGTTTTTAATTTTTAATAGCGTTATTGAGCTAGAGCTCATGTACCATCTGGTCACCCACTTCAAGAGCACAGCCCAATGGTTTTTAGCGTATTCAGAGTTGTGCATTCATCACCGCCCAGAGAGAAGCCCCTTCCCGTCCAGCAGAGCTCCCTGTAGCTTCCTGAACCCTCTAGTCCTTAAGCCACAGCTAATCTACTTTCTCTGTCTTGAGGGATTTCCCCACGTCGTGTTCACGGCATCTTTCTATGTGACTTTGTGACTGGCTTCTTGCACTCACCACAGTGTTTTCAAGGCTCATCCATGTCATAGCTCGTTTCAGTACCTCATTTCTTTGCTTTGCAGAAAAATATTCCTTTATCTGCATTCTCCCCTCTTTGCTTGCTCATTCATCAGTTGAATAGACATTTGAGTTGTTTCCACTTTTTATTGTTATGAATTGTGGATAGTTTTTTTTACTGACGTATAATTTGCAGACGATCAGTTGTGTGATTTTCAGTGTAAAGCTTGGTAACTTTTGGGAAATGTCTACCCTGTGTGACCACAGCTGCAGTGGGTCTCTGGAGCATTTCCACCACCAGAGCGCTGGCTCCTGCCCCTTCCAGTGGAGCCCTTGCCTGCCCAGGGGCAGGTCCTGCTCTGATCTCTAGCACCTGTATAAGTTTTGGCTGCTCTCAAACGTCCCTCATCAATTAAAGCACAGACTAAGTGCTCTTTGGCGCTGGCTTCTCATATCCAGCTCAGCGTCTGTGAGATGCATCCAGTCTTTGCTCTCAAGTAGGTTTTGAAACATAAGCAGTATTTCGACAGGTGACACTGGGAGAGTGAGGACACGTGGGGATGAGGGCAGAGGCTGGCAGAGGGAGCAAAGGAGGGGTGGAAGGGCAGGTGTCGAGGGGTCTGGGTGAGGGGTGGGCAGCTCTGGCTGAACTTGAGGGGGAAATTCACAGAGGGCCAGGGGTGGGAGCCAGAGCCCCGACGAGCTGGGGAGTTTGAGGTGCGAGCACGTGGAAACATGTGGGCTCAGCCAGCAGGCGAGGCCCCGCCCCACGGGGCCCTTTGTAGCCATGGTCTCACTGGCAGCGCAGACCCACTCCCCCTTTGACAGCTGAGGACTCAGAGACCCAGGCTGGGAGGGACGTCCCCCCACCACACAGCACAAACACCTCTCTCCAGACCTCCCCAGAGCCCTTCCCCAGGTTCTCACGCAGCTGCCTCAGTTTCCCCGCTGGGCGCTTGCTCAACTAGTGTTGGGGATTGACTCGTGCCCCCCACAAAAGACATGCTCAAGTCCTGCTCCACGCTGCTGCAGATGTGAGCCCATTCGTAAATAGCCTCTTTGAATGTGTCACGGCGAGTCGGAGAATAGGCTCTGCAGACACCCTGCTGAGGTGAGGACAGCTGAATTAGGGTGGGCTTCATTGGGCATGCTGGAGGACACCTAGACGCAGTTAGGAGAAGAAGAGGCCAGAAGGAGGAAGTCCCCGGAGGAGACCAAGCAATGGCCGTGCGGCCGAGGACGGCGGCACAGGACGCCGCCTGGAGGACGCCTGGCCCTGCTGACTGCTCCGTGCTGGAGGCGGCGCACGCTTGCCCATAAGGGCGCCCACCGTGCGGCATCTGTCGTAGCAACTCTGGCAAACGGAGGCAGCCAGCCTTCCACCTTCGGGCCCTCAGCCCAGGGACGAGACGAAGCAGACGCGAGGACGACAGCTCCGTGCCCACGGCGCCCCTTCCCTCGAAGCGTTTGTGCAGACAAGGGCTGCCTGGGCCTCGCCGGCAGCGCCGCCCGAGCTCCTCCAGGGAGCTGCTTCCTCCACCGAGCTGACGGCGCTCCCCACACCCACGGCCGCCTCCCCTCGCCCAGGCCTGAGCCCACCAGCCGCTGGATTTGGTGGGAGCACGGAGGGCCGCTAAAAGCTGTTTATGATTGAATGCGATTAACATCTGCTCAGGATCCCAGGAGGAGGGAGTGGGGATGTGAGAGCGGGGGTGGCCGGAGCTCACCTGGCCCACGGCTTAGCGGCCAGTTCTGCCACCGTGGCCCCTGACTGCTGCTACGTGCCGACGGCCTGCTGACGTAACTGGGATAAGGGCGGAGGAGGCAGTGATGCAAAAACCTCTCCCTTGGGAGCAGACCACGAGTTAACCCCAGGTGAGCCGGCCAGGTTTCTCCACCACGGCCTGGCGGGCTCCAGCCTGAGAACGTAGCTGGACAAGGCCCAGGAGGGCGGCCCAGCCTCATCCAGCCGCTGAGTGCTGCGTGGCCTTGGACGAGTCGCCTCCTCTCTCCACCCTGCCCTTCCCAGCCTGGCTCTTGGGAGGCTGGAGAGAAAGAGGCACCTTCAGCTCTTTGGGCAGACGAAAGCCTGTCACAGCCACGGGCTCTCCCAGCCACAGCCAGGGGCTCTGGGCACACCAGACCTGGGTCCCGGGAGAGGCGGCTGCACCCAGCTCTCTCTGCCCTGGGCGCAGAGGCCGGGCACGTCTGCACCCTGTGGTCGCAGGTGGGGCACGGGCCCTGCCGCCACGGGGTCCACGTACCCGGCCGCACCGCTACTTCCCATGCAGGCAGGGCCTTCACAGCTCCTCTGAGGTGGGGAACCGGAACTCACATCAGCCAGCCATCAGTGCCCCTCCTCCATGCTCCCGAGACCACCCTCAGCCCTGGCTGGGTGCGTCCCCTCTGCAGGGCCAGAAGCGTAGCCAAAGGGAGCTGCGCAGGGCGGCGAGATCTGGCAGGGGGACCGGTGTCCACCTTGAAAGAGCACAGGGGGTCCACCCTCACCATGCACTGCGGATGCGGCATCGTTTGGGGCGATGTGCCTTCGGGGGCTCCATCCAGCACTGAGAGGCCAAGACGCACAGGGACGATGCCGGGCACAGAGGGGGCCTGGTGGGAAGAGGGTGTCTGGGGCTGTGGGGCTCAGAGCCAGCTGGGGCCTGGGCTGCGGTGGGCTGGGGGGATCCCGAGGTGGGGAATCCAGGAAGGCTTCCTGGGGCAGGACCTCTTAAGGTCAGGGTCTGTCCAGGTAGAGGAGGCAAGGAAAGCCTGCCCACACCCCCCTCCAGCTGTGGCCTTCTTTCGTGCCGTCCCCTCCAAAAGGAAATGGTGGGGGTGGCGGCGAGGGGTGCGAGTCCAGGAGGAAGGCATGGGCACTTTTTGCAAAGCTGGGGTCTTGATACTTTGAGGGACCCCAGTGCGGCCCTGGCCTCCCCTGCAGGGTGGCGGGCAGCTCCTCAGAGCACCCGAGAAGGCACAGGAGGGGACAGGCAGCCTGGGGCCCCTCCCACCTGGCGCTCTGAGTCCACAGCGCATCTCCAAAGCCAGTGCTGCCGGGCCCTGCCGGGGCCTTGCAGAGGGAGCGCAGACGGGCAGTTTGCTGGGCGCAGCGGCTGGAAGCTGCCCGTCCCGGCCAAGCAGAGAGGCTGGAGGCCCGGTCCTTCTCCCCGCCCTGCCTCACCCCGCGCTCATGTGGCCACTGGGCTGGTAATGCAGACGTCCATGCAGGCTGGCTGTCAGTACACTTATTTTATCGTTTTATCACCATTCCACATGCTACCGCCCTCTGGCCTTCGACTTCCCATTTGTAAATTAAGAGGTTGGATTCCAGGAGCTCACAAGCCGTTTCCAGCCCTGATTTTCTGGTTGTTTGATTCTGCCATTCTGAGAACGCGGCGGCTGGCTTCACAGGCCCCTGAGTCTGACTCTCAGCTCCCCACTCCCTGGCTGGCTGTCGTTAGGCAAGCTGCTAAGGCCTCTGAGCCTCAAGCCCCCGGCTCAGCCAGATGCCGACTGTACCCCCGGCTGTTAAAGGAGAGCTGAGGGCTTCCAGAAGGCCCACACGCTCGGCCTGAGGCCGGGGGCCAGGGTGGGAGTTCCCCTCCCCCCTCGCGCTCACCTCCTTCCTGGACCTCGGTGATTATCCCCAGGAGCACAAGCTCTGTCCTGGGGGTGAACCGGGCAGGGGTGGAAGCAGGTGGCGGCCTGCGTAAGGCTCCGACGGGAGGGAACGAGGCGAAAAGGACCCAGGAGACGAGCACTGGCAGAGCAGTCGGCCAGGCCGTCCGTGGCTCTCTCCTGACAGTGACCTGTCGAGACCCTCACCCCATCGGACAGAGGCAGAGAGTGTCAGAGAGCTGAGGCCTGGTGCCGGCCAGCAAGCAGACTGGAGGAGGGACTGTTTCCAGAAAATAGCCTATTAACACCATTACCCATAAAACAGGCAGCTTCCAAATAGCCAGATAGCGGTGGCCGTGGGGGAAGGGGGCTGGAACTGCCTGACTAATTGCCTCAGTTGTGAGCTTCGCTTGTTTAGACACGGCCTAAGAGAAGCTGCTGGTGCTTTGAAGTCTTGCTGAGCTTTCTCTGCCTCTCTCCTTTCCAGTCTAAGGACCCAGCCTGCTTCCTGCTCCGCACTGTCAGCCCACACAGACGGCCGCAAACTTCCACTGTTGATCCTCGTTCTAAGCGATCCCTTTGGCCGTTTCTCTGCTTTTACCCGAGTCTGAGAACTATAGAGTCAGTTCTTCATTCAGTAAGAATGTATCAGGTACACACTGCCCACTAAATTCTCTTCTGGGATCCCAGGATTACGCCAGCAAAAAACAGCCAGCCAGTCGGACACAAAAATAGACAAATTCCCTGCTCAGACGGCGGTTTCATGCAGAAGGGAGCTAAACAAGCGCCTCTCAGGTGCATATACGGTATATCAGACGGTGATGGAGCTTTAGGGAAGATTAATCCAGGTGAGAGCTGGTGAGGGAGGGCTGAGCAGAGCGGAGGACGTGGTCGTGTGGGTGCCTGGGGGTGGACGTAGCTTCGCTGGACCGTCCTGGTATTAGCCCTGGAAGGCCCTCGGTGAGTCGGGACAGCTGGTCAGCCTAGGAACGGGCAGCGCAGAGCCCTGAGCGAGGCGTGGGCTTGATTTTCAGGAGCAGGCGCCTAAGGCGGAGCGTGACAGGCATGGCTGAGGGCCCGGGCGGCACAGGGCATGGTGGGCTTTCCCACACCAGGTCCTTCCCTTCCACTCGGCTCCCCAAGGTCTAAGTGGGAGGAGGGAGTGTTTTCAGCGAGTCAAGGCTGGGAGAAACCGTCCTTGAGAGCACACCCGCTCGAGGCAGGGGCCGCGGCCATCCTGGTTTCCACATGGGGGAGGGGGGCGTCTTCCCCTTGCACACACTCTCAGCATCCTGGAGAAGAAGGCAAGGCCGGGCTTGGCCTCCCGTCTTACGGGTGGGGAGACAGGCCAGGCTGGGAGGGGGTGGTGTGAGTTTGCTCAGGTGAGGGCTCCAAGGGAGGCCCCCCAAGGCCCGTCGCAGGCCTGTCCCTGCCCACCATCGTGTGCAATGACTGGGAGCGCCATGGAGAGACGACACCTGTCGTCCCAGGCCGCCGTCTTCCAGGGCCAGTTCCCTGAGGAGGCGAGAGGTGGTCAGAAGCCCTCCAGGGCAGCTGAGGCCCAGCCTGGCACCGCCTCTCCCCAGTGCCGCCCAGGAGGGCAGCGGGGTCAGCGGTGTCAGGGGAAACCCCTGGGGAGCTTGCCCGGGCAGCTTCCCCACCCCCAGCTCTGCTGCCTCTTTCCCAAGGGAGGGAGAGAATTATTTGTTTTTCCTGTTGCCCTGATTTATGGGCCACTTTGTTCTTTATCTATTTGCACAAACTGGGTAAAGTGACCCGCTCCTTCCCCGAGGTCAGAGATTCTGTCAACACCTCAGGATCACAGGTCAGTCGACCTGCCCAAGGCAGAAGGGGTCACAGGAGGTCACCTGGGATAGACACCGACTTTGCCCAGACTACGTGTCTCCACTCTGGGGCTCACGAAGCCAGCCCAGAGCAGCTGCTGGTCACCAGGTTCAGAGCTAGGTCTTCCCACGCAGCCGAGCCCTAGCTTGGCGAGGGAGGTGCTGGTGGCTCCACTTTACAGAGGTGGAAACCAGGCTTGGCGCGATGGGGTGACACAGCCAGCAAGACACAGGCAGAAGAGTCACACCTGGGCCCGCCATCGGCTTCTCAAATGCCAGTCCAGCTGCGTGTCCGTCACTCTCTGTCCAGCCCAGGTGACTGGGTCAGGACTGCTGATGCCCCTCTAGCTGGAGGCTCAGGTCAGAAAGCCAGGCCGGCTCACTCTCTTCCTTCCATCCGCCCTCTGCCAGGACCCACCTTCGTCTCCTCCCCCAAGGGAGGAGCAGGCCTGCTCCATTAAAGGGTCTCTGGGCTGTGTCAACACGAAGGCCGAAGGGGGACAAACTCAAGCCTCTCCCTGGGCAGGCATCGCCACATTCATTCGCAGGCAAGTTGGACCCCCGGCCAGCCCCCCCGAGCTCCAGGGAGGCTGCATAGCTGGGAGCTGCGGCGGCGGCAGCCCCACCTGGAGGCCCCTGCAAATGGCAGACCTCTATCGGAGCAACGCAACGGCTTCCCAGGGATGGGGCGAGGAGCTGGCGGAGCAATGCTCTGGGAACTGTCAGGAATGTCCATCTGTTCGTTTCCCAGATGGGAAAAACAGGGGCCCAGAAAAAGAAACGGACCTCAGACAGGGCTGCAAAATGAGACACGGTCGACATCACCCGAACACAGGTCCTCCCCCAGCCAGGCAGGCCACAGCACGGAGCAGTCCTCCAGTCGGTGCCGGGGGCATTCCCCGCCTCTCCCACTCCACAAACCTACCCCAAAATGGATTCACCTTACCCTTTCGGGAGATTTTAGAGACCTGCCAGGAGAGCCTGCCTTAGCCAACCAGTGCCAGCCCTTTGCCATCCAGTCTGTGCTAACTCCTTCCAGGGCAGCCCACCCGTAGAGGCGGTCCTGCTCAGCCCACTCAGTCCAAGCCATCAAGCCCAGACCAGGAAACTCGTGATGGTAAACACAACTCAGACAAATTTAACCCATGCCAAGCCAGTATTTCCATCTCAACAAATTCCATCATACTCCACTGAGCACCCCAAACAGTCCAGGCTAACATAACCCAACCCAGCCAAGCCAGTCATGCCAGTGAGAGAAAACACCCAGCCCTGCAGACCCAGTTCAACCAAATTCATACCGATGGGACCACAAGCAATGGTCTCTGGCAAATGCTGAAGGTAAAACTGAGAGGAAGCCAGTCTAGAGAGGACAGCACCTCCTGCTGCTTCCAGCCATGCGGTGAGCAGTCACGCCATCAAGCAGGTCTTCTGAGCCCACGTTGCAGGTTGTTCTCATTGCAGCCGCCGCCTGGAAACCTCTGCCCCCTCCTACTCACACCCCACTTGCTGCCTTCAGCGTCTGCATAGTCCTCTTCTCCTACAAGGAAAACTTCCCAGGAGATTTCAGCCCACTGTTTCTTCCTTCATCCTTTTCCCTTGGAGTTGAGAGTCTTCCTGGACCAGGCAGAGGTAATGCTTAAACTCTACGGTGTTCTTTGCTGTTTTGTGAGAGGGCCTTCGTCAGTTACAGCGTGAGCTTTTGGAATCAAGGGTCAGTGGGACAGCAAACTCTGCATAACGTATTTGGTGAGGTAGGGGACGTGGATGGCCATTTAATCACGCACATTTTCACTCTGCATGACGTCTTTGTCTTCAGAAGCCCCAAATGATGCGGTTCTCCCGGGCTCTTTTCCCTCGCCGCCGCTCACCTCCCATGCATTCCCCGCTCTCCAGCTGGGCTGATTCTGGCGCCTGCCGCTCACACGTGCCCCGGTTCCCTGCAGAGTGCTAAGAAGGGCCTTCATGACTTGTCCCTGGCTCACCCACGTCACGTCCTTCACCTTCTTCTGGCCTTGGCGTGTCTTGCCCTTGTTCCTGAAAGATCTCCTGTGCCTCCCAGGCTTCCGGTTCCTTCTCATATTTAAGGTCTTAGCTGCAGAGTCCCTTACTTGGGGAGGACCCCCTGGACACTTAGACTGGTTTCTTGTAATTTATTCCCACATCACCCTACTCTTCTCCATTTCATTGCAATTTTTTACCTCATGACACTCTTCCCCTGCAGATGCAAATTCCATAACGGCAAGAACCAGGTCTGACTCCTCTCTGGCACATCCTGTGTGCACAGTAAACATTGAATGAATGAATGAGATCATTTCTCTCACCTCTGACCTTTTATGAAAAAGTCTCTAGTTCATTTATTTATTCACTGTTTCATTTATTCTTCAAAAAAAAAAAAAAAAAATTCCAAGAGCACATTCACACACCAGACCCTAAAAGGTCTAATAAGCTCTAAAAGGTCCAAGAAGAGGGCTTCCACATCTTTCATCTGCTGAGATCTATGTGTTTCTGTAAAAGGAGCTTCCTATTCATTCATTCACTTGACCACGGATAAGCGGAGAACTTACTGTACCCCCAGGCCCCGTGTGCAGGCAGGGAGGACACAGAGGGGTGCAGACCTTTTACCAGCTCTCTGCACTGGGACTAACAGACACGTGATGAGCCACCCCGATGACAAGACAAGCGGCACACAGAAGCAGGCTCGGAGGACTGGGCGTGTGGGTAGTTGAGGCCAGGGAGGGCTCCACAGGGAGAAACGCTTGGAGGCTTTGGAGAACGAGTAGGAGTTGGTGGGGCTGCAGAGGTACAAGAACATTCCAGATGAATGGAGAGTCGCCTGCGGTGGTTCTGGGCCATGATACCCAACAACGATGATGCTAAGAGCTGGAGGGCAGAGTGCAGGGACAGCAGCCCAGGAGGGGAGGGGCTCCATCCCAGTGAGGAAACAATGCCTCCCGGGAGCACAGCGCACCTGAGAGCAGCGCCCACAGCCCGCGCCTCTTCACGAGCCTTAGATGGGGAGTAACGTTCTCAATAAACACACTAGACACACTAGGTAAATGGCAGGTGGAGATGCAAGCCCAGTTTTCCTGAGCCCGAAGGACAAACTCTTTTTCCTACACTGCGATTTTCAGAGACGCCCCTGACAAAGATCCAACGATCTGGGCTTTGAAGAGATGGTTTAAAAACTTTATATATTGCTTTTGGGCACAGTCTCATTTTATTGAGGCTACTTCCAAACATGCTATGCGAAGATCTGAGGCAATTACCCAGATGATTAATGCCACAAACACTCCCATGAAACTGTTTTCCCTCTCAATTATTAGCATATTTCAGGTGTAAAGTGGTGGGTTTGTCACTTAAATTATTTGGGTAATTGTCTTGCAGGCATAGACGCGTTTTTGGAGGGAGGAGATTGCCAAAACCCTGCGCCCAGCCCCCAGCCCCAGGCAGCTGGGCACAGAGACCCCCGTCAGCGGGACGCTCAGTAGAGGTGCAGGTTGTTAGTACCTGAGAGCACGAGGCGATGGAAAATTGGCACGTGCACAAGCGCAGGAAGCGTGCCCGCGGGAATCGCTTTTGTGGGCAGAGAGCGCTAATGAGCTCCCTGGTCATTATTTTAAAATTGACCCGGTGGGGAATGGGCCCTTGGAAATATCGCCAGGAGTTTTGAAATGAATACATCCAGGGAACGTTGAAACATCAG
>JAQZBX010048701.1:0-20138 GCA_029593785.1 Cabassous unicinctus
TTCCTATTCCTCTGAACTGCTTACATGAGTTAAATATTCATTTTCCAAGGTCTTAAATAGTTCTTCTTCTAACAATTACTATTAGTGTTAGTATCAGTATTATCCTTTTACTTTTCTTACCTCTTTCACTTTCTCTGCCCTAATGTTTTCCTCCAAGGGAATATAGATAGCAGCAATGAAATAGAATAAGAAGAACAAAGTGTCAAAGAGAAAAATTAACACACACACATAAAAAGCAATTAAATAAAACCCCAGAGTAAAGAGAGAAGCCAATCAATTGAATAAATGTATCAAGACAAAAAGATGACCAGAGGGCAATAAAAAATTACAAGCTATGCTAAGAAACAAGAAGACATTGCCCAGTCCAATGAACAAATTAAAAACCAGGAAGATGCACAGAACATAGAAAAACTAATCAAAGCTGTCCAAACAAATATCATGGACCAATTTAAAGAAATGAAGGAAGAAATTAAGATTATTAAGAAGACACTGAGAGAACATACTGAAGAAATTGTAAAAATGCATAGAAAGACAAGAGATATGATGGTGATGAATGGCACAATCCAAGAAATCAAAAAGACACTGAAATAAAATAACAGTAGATTTGAACAGGCAGAGTAATGAATTAGTGATGTGGAAGATGGTACATCTGAAATCAAACAGATATTAGAACAGATACATAAAAAGATAGAAAACCCAGCAGGGACTTAGGGATTTGAATGACAATGCAAAACAAGCAACCATATGCATTGTAAGAATCACATAGGGAGAAGAGAAAGGAAAGGGGATAGAAGGAGAGTTAAAGGAAATAATGCCTGAAAAGTTCCCAACCCTATTGAGGGAGATGGATGTACAAGTCCAGGAAGCACAACACACCCCAAACAATATAAATCCCAACAGGCCAAATTCAAGAAATATATGCATCACTGCCCAATGCCCAAGACAAAGAGAAAATACTGAAAGCAGCAAGAGAAAAAAGAACCATCACATACAAGGGAAGCTCAATAAGATTAAGGTATGAAAAGAAGAAAAAAATCTTCCAGCCAAGAATTTTCTATCCAAAAAAGCTGACATTCAAAAATGATGGAGAACTCAAAATATTCACAGATAAACAGAAATTAAGAGAGTATTCCAAAGTATTCCAATAAGAAACCTACCCTTTCAGAATTTCTAAAGGGAGTTATTCAGGTTGGGAAAAGAAAAAAAAAAGCCAGCAGAGAGAGAGCTGGAGGAGAGTGTAAGAACAAATAAAAAGACAATAATAGAAATAAAAACAAGATATGACATTGATAAAGCCAAAGAAAATATGGCTAATGTGAGTAATTCCTTGAGAGTAATAACACTGAATGTTAATGGATTAAACTCACCAGTCAAGAGACACATATTGGTAGAATGGATTAGGAAATATGACCCATCTATATGTTGCCTATAAGAAACCCACCTTAGACCCAGGCATTCAAGGAGGCTGAAAATGAATGGCTGGAAAGCAATCTTAAAAGCAAACAATAACCAAAAAAGGGCCAGAGTAGCTATACTAATATCAGACAAAATAGACTTTAAAGGCAAAATTATTATAAGAAACAAAGACAGACACCATATATTAGTGAAAGGGGTAATGATTCAAGAAGAAAGAAAAATCATAAACATTTATGCACCTAACAGGGGCACCTCAAATTACATGAGGCAAACACTGGAAAAATTAAGTGGAGAAATAGATTACTCTACAATTACAGTGGGGGACTTTAACACACCATTATCACCATTAGACAGAACATCTTGAGAAAAAAATCAATAAAGAAACAAAGACTTTGGTTAATACATTAGAGGATCTGGATCTAATAAGCATATACAGAAACTAGACCCAATTACAGCGGGATATACATTCTTCTCGAGTGTACATGGATTGTACTCCAAGGTAGAGCACATTCTAGGTCACAGAAAAAAATTTCAATGAATTCAGAAAGACTGAGATTATACAAAGTAATTTCTCTAATCACAATGAAATAAAATTGGAATTCAGTAAGGGCCAGAGAACAAGATTAGGCACAAATATATGGAAGTTAAACAACACACTCTTAGACAAACAATGGATCAAGGAGGAAATCTCAAAAGAAATCAGTAACTACCTTGAAATGAATCAAAATGACAACACAACATATCAAAACCTATGGGATGCAGTAAAACCTGTACTGAGAGGGAAATTCATAGCCATAAATGCATATATCAAAAAAGAAGAAAGAGCTAAAACCGAAGACTTAACTGCAGACCTGGAGGAATTAGAAAAACAACAACAAACTAACCCTGAAGGAAATAGAAAGAAGGAAATAACAAAGATTAGAGCAGAATTAAGTGAAATAGAAAATAAGAAAGCACTAAAAAAAATTTTTAAAAGCAAAAACTGGTTCTTCAAGATGATCAATAAAATTGGCAAACCCTTAGCCAGACTAAGGTCTGGCTAAGAAGAGGGAAATCCATATTGTAGGCTTAGGAAATAGCTTGTTTATAGGAAAATGTAAGGCATGATAACATGAATTGGAAACCAATAGGATATATATTATTGGATAACTGGGAAATTTGGATGAAACTCAGTGGTTGTGATCCTGGTGCCAAAAATGAGGAGCTGTGTTTTCTAAAATTAGTCCTATGAAACTTGTCAATCATTTGATCAATAAAGGGGTTCTTGTATAGACCCTTGTTAAAAATGCAAGAAACTTTTAAACAGGTGGAAAAAACAAGTTTGATCTCATATTAGTTAAGGAAAACTTTATTTTGTAATTTAAAGAAATATTTTAATATTTTAATTAAACTATTTAAAAAAAATAATCCAGTTAATTTTATGCTAAAAAAAAAGTAACTACCTTGAAACTAAAGAAAATGACAACAAAACATATCAAAACGTATAAGAAGCAGCAAAACTATACTGAGAGGGACACTCATAGCCCCAAATGCATATATCAAAAAAGAAGAAAGAGGTAAAATCAAAGACCTAACTGCACACCTGGAGACATTGGGAAAAAAACAACAAACTAACCCAAAAGAAGTAGTAAGAAGAAAATAACAAAGATAGGAGCAGAATTAAATGAAATAGAAAATAAGAAAGCACTAGAAAAAATTAAAAAAAAAAAAAAACTGGTTCTTTGAGATGATCAATGAAATTGACAAACCCTTAGCCAGACTAACAAAGAAAAAAGAGAGGAGATGCAAGTACACAAAATAGAAATGAGGAAGGGGATATCACCACTGATATACAGAAATAAAGAGTATCATAAGAGGATACTTTGAAAAATTATGTACCAAAAAGAATGAAAATTTAGAGGAAATGGACAAATTCCTAGATACTCATCAGCAGCCTACATTGATGAAAGAAGAAATTGATGGACTCAACAGTCTTATTATAAGTAAAGTGATAGACTTAGTCATCAAAAACCTCCCAGTCAAGAAGAGCCCAGGACCAGATGGCTTCACAGGTGAATTCTACCAAACATACCAGAAAGAATTAACACCAATCCTGCTTAAGCTCTTACAAAAAGTAGAAATAGAAAGAACATTACCTAACTCATTCTGTGATGCCAACATTGCCCTAATACCAAAGTCAAACAAAGATGCCACAATAAGGTAAAATTACAGACCAATCTTTCTAATGAACCTAGACACTAAAATCCTCAAAAAATTATTGCTAACAGCATTCAACAACATATCAAACAAATTATACACCATGACCAAGTGGGTTTCATCCCAGGTATGCAAGGATGGTTCAACATAAGAAAATCAATCAATGCAATGCACACATCATGAAATACCTAGGAATAAATTTAACTAAAGACATAAATGAATTATACACAGAAATCTACACAACACTAGTAAAGGAAAACAAAGACGACTTAAATAAATGAAAGAATATTCCCAGTGCAAGAATAGGAAGACTAAACATGATTAAGATGTCTATACTACCCAAATTAATCTACAGATTTAATGCAATCCTAATAAATATCAACACAGCTTTTTTTTTTTAATGAATTGGAAAAACTAACCACAAAATTTATTTGGAAGGGGAATAGACCCAGAACTGCCAAAGACATATTGAAGAAAAAAGAAAAAAAATGTAATTGGAGGTATCACACTACCTGACTTTAAAATATACTACAAAGCTACAGTGATCAAAATTGCATGGTATTGGCACAAGGATAGTCATACCGGCCAATGGAACTGAATTGAAAGTTCTGATATAGATCCTCACATATACAGTCATCTGAAATTCAAAAAGGACACCAAATCCACTAAATTGGGAGAGAATGGCCTCTTCAAAAAATGGTGATTGGAAAATTGGATATCCATATCCAAAAATATAAAAATGGAAAACCATCTCACACCTTTTATAAAAAATCAACTTAAGATGGATCAAAGATCTAAATATAAGAACTCAGACCATAAAGACCTTTGAAGGTAATGTAGGGAAGTACCTATAGGATGTTGTAATAGAAAATGGTTTCATGAACTTCACAGCCAAAGCACGAGCAGTGAAAGAAAAAATAGATAAGTGAGATCGCCTCAAAATAAAAAATTTTGCACCTCAAAAGACGTTATCAAGAAAGTAAAAAGGCAGTGTATCCAAAGGCAGAAAATATTTGGCAACCATATATCTGATAGGAGCCTAATAGCCTGAATATATTTTAAAAATCCTATACCTTGAAAATAAAAAGACAAACAACCCATTTTAAAAATGGGCAAGCGACCTGAAAAGACACTTCTCCAAGGAAGAAATAGAAATGGCTATAAAGTACATGAAAATATGCTCAACATCACTAGCTATTAGGGAAATGCAAATCAAAACTACAATGAGATACCATCTTACACCCATCAGAATGGCGGCTATTATAAAACAGTGGGCTATAAGTGTTGGAGAAGATGTGGAGGAATGGGAACTGTCATCCACTGCTGTTGGGAATGTAGAATAGTCCAGCCATTGTGGAGGACAGTTTAGCAGTTCCTCAAAAAACTAATAACCATAAAACTTCCATATGATCCAGCATTTCCACTGCTGGGTATATGCCCACAAGAATTGAAAGCAAAGACACAAACAGATATATGCACAGAAATGATCATAGCGGCGTTATTCACTATTGCCAAATTTGGAATCAACCCAGGTGCCCATCAACAGATGAATTGATAAACAAAATGTAGTAGATACATACAATGAAATATTACTCAGCTGTAAGAAAGAATAAAGTGCTAACACAAGGGATAACAGGGATGAATCTTGAAGACCTTATGTTGAGTGAAGCAATCCAGGCATTGAAAGATGAACAGTACATGACCTCGCTGATATGAATTAAGCAAATTGAGCAGACTCAGAGAACTAATCCCTGTAAGATAGATTTACAAGAAATAAAATGGTTGAAGAAGGTTGTGAGCCAACAGCTATATGAATATAATCTATGGTAAGGTGACTGTGTTTAGTTCTGTATGGAAGGGATATGAAAGTAGGGGTGGTGATATTAATGGTTCAGGTGGTGTAGGTTTCACAGGTGGGTAGTTTGCAAAGGTTGGGTTGGAAAGTCCAGAGAACTGGGGGAGGAGGTTTGGGAGAGGGACCAGGTGAACACTGGGGATTTGTGGGTATTTGTTCACAATTAGACAGGCAGGAGTTGCTTGAGAGCATGTGTGGGTGGTTCCTAATAGGTGAGGACAAACAAGTGTGTCAAAACCTTAGTCTTGTTGCATGTAACTTTGAATCTTGTCTTCAAAGGAGCAAAGCCAATGCTTTGCCATGTGCCCTGAGGGGAGGGGCAGGGAAGAATAGAATAGCTTGAACAGGGTTTTTTGAGTGGGCATTGGAAGTGTTCTACATGATTTTACAATGATGGACATAGAACATGGTAAATATCATATAAATTTATCAAAGTTTATGGTCTAAAATGTAAACCATAATGTAAACCATTGACCATGTTTAGTAGCTATGTTTCACTATTTGTATATCAATTTAACAAAGTGCCCATTTTCATCCACATATAAAAAGATATTAATATGGGGGGTGGGAGGAAAGAGTAGGATGTTGGGTATATGACTGTTTCCTGCATTCTGTGGGTGAATTTTCTGTGTCCTAAATCTTCCTTGAAAACAAAATGAAAAATAGTGAGACACTGGAGAATGAGTATGGGAAGGTGCCACAGTACAGATAAGATAGCAGATATTGCATTGTTGAAAGGAAAAAGGTCAAACATTTAAAAAAAGTATTTTTCATTTAAAAAAATCCCAATCTTTTAATTTTATTGTATTTTTAGTTTTTAAAAAAATTTTATATATTTTATTTCTTAGATTTAAACTTATCACTATAGTTTTATTTTCCTACAAATTGTATTTGGCTATTGTAATGGCTTCATTTATGAAGAAGCTTTGGATTACAGAAGAGTTACAACTGGAGTGGGGGTGGATCATTGGTGTGGTGTGTGAGTGATGGGGGATGCATGGGAGGAAGTCCACATGAACATACATATAAGGTATATAAAAATGTTCAAGTATTCACAGGACATTGTCACAGTGGGTGAAGACTCACACATTAACTGAGAGAACAATGATTTCCCATCCTGGTGAGCTCTGCCACATTCTTTAAGGGAACAGCAACAGTCTCCCAAGTGCAGGGGAGGTGATCAGCAAAGGAGGATGATCCACAAATGGGCTCTTGAAATTGATAACTTGGCTTATGAGCCTTTGATCTTGAAATTGAAAGGGTTGCCTCCTGAAAGCCTTCTTGTTGCTCAAATGTGGCCTCTCTCTAAGACAAAGTCAGCATATAAATGCATTATTTTCCCCCCAGCATGGGACATGAGTACTGGGGATGAGCCTTCCTGGCACTGAGGGATTGTTACCAAGCACCAACTAGCAATGCAACTGGAAAATGACCTTTAATCAAAGGGGAAATTTTAAAGACAATTTAGTTTATATGGATAAGAGACTTCAAAGTGAGTAACGCTCACTTTGGTAATGTTTTAGCACATCTCAGCCGGATCTCATAGACTTCCAAAGGGAATACTACCCCAAACAGTGGGGCTTCTCAAGGTTCTGGAGACACCCAAGTCCTATGGTCAGGGTGGAGAGCTTTGGAGCTTGGTGCCCTGTCAGTGGGTTCTACTTTGGAGTTTGTGTTCCTGAGAGAGACAGAGTTGGACTCAATTATGTCTTCCTTGCCCATGACTCATCTGTGCCTTCTATTTAAACTTATACTTGGTGCTGAAGTTTGTAGGTGTACATCCAGAGACTTGAGTTCATGCCAGCAGGGCCCAGAAACTTGGTAGAGTTGCAAACCCTACTCTACAGCTCATTGGACTCACCCAGGACAACTGGCGGGGAGATGATGATGGACAACAGCCATTCCCAGGGAACAGAGGGAGTATCCAGCTGCAGGCAGGATAGTCCCATTGAACTTCTCCCATGGGATATAAGCTCCCTTTCAATTGGAGTTGGAGTGGACATCAACATCCCAGACTCCTCAGGATTGGGGGAAGAAATATGGACTAGAGTGGACTTACTGGTATTCTATTATAGACATATTGTGATTCTAACAATGGAAGAAATTGCAACATTCATGTGGAGTCAGCAACCACTGGAGGCTCTGGGGGCAGGAAGCAAGAAAAGCAGTTGTAATATGGGGGCTTTTTCGGGACTTGGGAATCATCCTGAGTGACATTGCAATGACAGATATAGGCCATTTTATATCATCATATAACATGCCAAACTGTGTGGGAGAGAGTGTTGACTACAATGTGAACTATGGTCCATGCTTAATGGCAAAGCCCTGGGATGCATTTCTCAATTGCCATGAATGTGCCACATTAATGAAGTATGTTTATGTGGGAAGGTGTGGGAGGTGTGGGAAGTGGGGAATATGGGAATCCCTATATTTTTTGTGTAACATTTATGTAATCTAAGTATCTTTAAAAAATTTTTAAAAATACACTGGAGGCATATAACAGTAGATTTGAGAAAGCAGAACAAAGTATTGATGAGCTTGCAGACATGGCCTTTGAAATTAGAGATACAAAAGAATATATGAAAAAAATAGAAAATATTTAACTGGGTCTCATGGAAATAAACAATGCCAAGAGATGGTTGTCCCAGGAGAAGAGAAAGGAAAAGGTTCATAAGGAATATTTGAAGAAATAGTGGTAGAAAATTTCCCATCCCTATTGAAGGACATAGATATCTTGTGTCCAAGAAGTACAACATACTCCCATCTGATTAAATTTGATTAGACCAACTCCAAGACACATATTAATCAGAATGTCAAATGCCAAAGAGAAAGTGAAAATTCTGAGAGGAGCAAGAGAATACCAATGCATAATACATAAGGGATGCACAATAAGATTAAGTGCCCATTTTTCATCAAAAATGATAGAAATAAAAAGAAAGTGGTAGGATATATTTATGACACTGCAAGAGGAAAACTTCCAGGCAGGAATCTTATAACCAACAAGACTGTCTTTCAAAAATGAGGGCACACCCATGTTCACAGCAGCATTATTCACAAATGCCAAAATTTGGAAACAACCCAGGTGTCCATCAACTTATGAATGGATAAACAAATTGTGGTGTTTACACACAATGAAATATTATGTAACACTAAGAAGCAATGAAATCATGAAGTATATGACAACATGGATGAACCTGGAGCATATTATGCTGAGTGGAGCAAGCCAGACACAAAAGTACAAATACTGTATAATTGTGCTATTATAAACTAAATATATTGTGTAAACTCATGGAGTTAATAATTAAAATATAGGTCACAAGAAAATAGAATTTTAGGGAATGGAAAGCTAAGGTTTAATCTGTGCAGAATTGGCAAAAAGGTTGTAAATTTTTGGAAATGAAAAGAAACGGTTAAGGATATCATGGTGTGTGTATATAGCAGTACTATTGTATGGGTATGACAGTGGTTGAATAGGAAAGTCTAAAGTCATGTATATTACTATAAGGAAGCCCAAAAACCTTACCACAGAATTGTATAAGATAATAAAACCTCATGTAAAACAGAAATATGAGTGATATTGCATATATTAAAAAGGTTTTAACAAAATATTAATACATATATACTAGAGAGAAGGATAAAGAATAGCAGCTATATATGGCAGAGGAAGTACAGAGAGATTGACAGGTGTTTTATTAATATGTGTCAATAAAATTGATTTAAGAAAAAAATGAAGGCAAGTTTGGAATAGTCACAGATAAACAGAAGCTGAGAGAATTTGTAAACAAGAAACTGGATTGACAGGAAATACTAAAGGGAGTACTACAACCTGAAAAGAAAAGATAGGAGAGAGAGGCTTGGAAGGGAGTCTAGAAATGAAGATTATATCAGTAAAAGTAACTAAAGTTGTAAAAAGCATGATGGAAAAAATATGACAGGTAAAACCCAAATGTCAAAATGGATGAAATATGATCTGTATTTACAGTAATAACAATGAATGTTAATGGTTTAAACTCCCAAACAAGAGACAGAGACTGGCACAGTAGATAATAAAATATGAGCCATCTATATGCTATATACAAGAGACTCATCTTAGACCCAAGGATACCAATATATTGAAAATGCAAGGCTGGAAAAAGATATTTCATGCTTGCAGTAAGCAACAACAACAAAAAAAAAAAAAAGAGAGAGAGAGAGAGAGAGAGAAAGAAAGAAAAGGCTGGAGTGACAATCTTTATATGGGATGAAATGGATTTTAAAGGCAAAACTATTATTAGAGACAAGAAAGGGCATATTTTATTATTAAAAGGAGAACTACACCAGGAAGAAATAACAATCATAAATATATATATGCACATATCAAGAAAGCCCAAAGGTACGTGAGGCACACAGTGGCAAACGGGAATGGAGAAATAGATATATATGCAATAATATTTGGAGATTTAAATACACCACTCTCAGGAATGGAAAGAACATCTGGGCAGAGGATCAATAAAGAAACAGAGAGCTTGAATAATATGATAAATGGACTATATCTAAAAGACATAAACAGAACATTTTACCCCAAATCAGCAGGATATACATTCTTCTTAAATATTCATGGATCTTTCTCCAGGATATGCTATATCTTGGGTCACAAAGCCAATCTCAATAAATTCAACATGATCAAAATTATACAAAGCATTTTCTCTGATCATAATAAACTAAAGTTGGAAATCAACAAGAGTTGGAAAAAGGGAAATTTCACAAATATATGGAAATTAACAACACACTCTTAAAAAATCATTGGGTCAGAGAAGAAGTTGTGAGAGTAATTAATAAATATATCGAGATGAATGAAAATGAGAACACAACATAGAAACTATGGGATGCAGCAAAGGTAGTGCTGAAGGGGAAATTTATAGCCCTCAATGCTTAATTATAAAAGAAGAATAAGCTAAAATCAATGCCTTAACTACACAGCTGGATGAACTAGTAAAAGAACAACAAACTAGTCTTAAAGCAAGTAGAATGCATGAAATAACAAAGATCCCAGCAAAAATAAATGAAATTGAGAAAAAAAGGAGAGAATTACCAAAACCAAAATTGGTTCTTTGAGAAGATAACAAAACCCTTAGCTAGACTGACAAAGAAGAAGAGAGAGAAGATGCAAATAAATAAAATAAAAAATGAAAACAGGGCATTAATACTGACCCCACAAAAATAAAAGAGTTCATAAAAGGATACTATGAATAAATGTATGCCAAAAAAATTAGACAATGTAGACAAAATAGAAAAATTCCTAGGAACAGAAGAACAACCTATACTGACCCTAGAAGAAATAGGAGACTTCAACAAACCAGCCACACATTAAGATTGTAACAGTCATCAGACAACTTCCCAATATGAAAAACTCAAGACTGGATGGTTTTACAGGTGAGTTCTACCAAGCATTTGAAGAAGAGTTAATGTCAACCTTAATCAAGCACTTCCAAAATATTGTACAAGAAGGAATGCTACCAAACTCATCTATGACACCAATATCACCTCTATACCAAAGCTAGGTAAACATATTACAAAAAAAGGAAATTACAGGCCCATTTACCTAATGGTCCCTCAACAAAATACTTGCTCATTGAACCCAACAACACTTTAGAAGAATTATTCATCTTAATCAAGTGGGTTTTATACCAGGTATCCAAGGGTTGTTTAATCCAAGAAATTCAATCATTGTAATACAACACATTAATAAATCAAAGAAAAAGCACATGATCCTATTGATTGACACAATAAAAGCATTTGACAAAATACAGTATCCTTTCTTGATAAAAATACTGCAAAATATAGGGAGTGAAGGAAAGTTTCTCAGCATGTTAAAGTCCATATATGAAAACCCCACAGCTAACGTTGTATTCTATGGTGAAAAACTGAAACCTTTCCCATTGAGATCAGGGAAAAGACAAGGAAGCCCACTCTAACGACTGTTGTTCAATATATTGCTAGATGTTCTAGATAGAGCAATCAGGCAAGAAAAAAGAATTAAAGGCATCTAAATAGGAAAGGAAGAAGTAAAACTTTCACTATTCGCAGATGATATGATGCTATACCTAAAAAATCCTGAAAAATCTACAACAAAGCTGCTAGAGCTAATAGTCAATTTCATTGAGAGTCAGGATGCAAGATGACTAAGCAAAAATTAGTGGTGTTTCTATACACTAGTAACGTGCAATCTGAGGAGGAAGTCTGGAAAAAAATTTTATTTACAATAACAGCTAGAAGAATAAAATATTTTGGAATTAAAACTTAATCAAGGATGTAAAGCAATTGTGTTCAGAAAGCTACAATGCCTTGCTAAAAGAAATTTTTAAAAGGCCTAAATAATTGGAAAACTTTACATCCTCATGGATTGGAAGACTAAATATCTTTAAGATGTCAATTCTACCCAAACTGATAAGCAGATTCAATGCAATCCCAATAATGGAAAAAACAATTTTCAAATTTATTTGGAAGGGTAAGGGGCAACTATTATACAGAAACATCTTAAACTGGAAAAGTGAAGTTGGAGGACCCCCACACCTGGACTTTAAATCATATTATTAATCTACAGTGATAAAAACAGCATGGTACTGGCATGAAGATGGACACATAGACCAATTGGACCAAACTGATGATTGAGAAACGGACCCTCACATCTGTGGTCAAGTGATTTTTTCTTTTAAGAATTTATTTTTTTTCCACTCACCCTCTCCCACAGATTGCTCCCTCATCTGTCTATTTATTGTCTGCTCACTAGGTCTGCTTGCTGTGTCTACTCGTCTTTTCTTGACACTGGGAATTGAAACTAGAGGCACTGGGAATTGAACCTGGGACCTCTTACATGGGAGGCAAGTGCTCAACCACCTGAGCCACATCTGCTACTCGCTGATTGCTTCTTCTGCTGGCTGCATCATCTCCTGATGGCAACATCTGCTGGCTGTGGCATTTGCAGGCTGCAGCAGTTGCGGAGTTTGTTCATTGCTGCATCTGCTAATTGCAACATCTGCTCATTATGGTGGTAGCAGTGTCTGCTGGATGCAACATCTGCTGTTTGTGACATCTGCTTATTGCAGCATTTGTGGTATCTCCTAATTGTATCATTTCCTCATCATCTTTATGAGGCACTGGAAACCAAACCCAGGACCTCCTATGTAGGAGGCAGTCACCCAACCGCTTGAGCCACATCTGCACCCCCTGGTCAAGTGATTTTTGAAAAGCCTGTAAAACCCACCTAGCTTGGGCAGAACAGTCTATTGAACATATGGTGTTGGGAGAACTGGATATCCATCGCCAAAAGAAGGAAAAGATCACTATATCATACACTATACAAAAATTAACCAAAAATGAATCAAGAACTTAAATATAAAAACTAGAACTGTAAAAATCCTGGAAGAAAGTGTAGAAAAACATCTTCCTTACCTGGTGGTAGGTTGTGCATTCTTAACCCTAACACCAAAGGCATGAGCCATGAAAGAAAACATGGATAAATGGGATCTCTTCGAACTCAATCATTATTTAAAAAAAAAAAACAAAACACATAAAACAATATTTGCTGGAGATGATGTGGAGAAATAGGAACACTCCATTACTGTTGCTGTGATTGTAAAATGGTGCAGAGTCTGTGGAAGACAGTTTCCAGTTCCTCAGGAAGCTTGATATGGAACTGCCACATGATCCAGCAATTCCACTACTAGGAGTATGTCCAGAAGTAATGAAAACTGTGACACGAATAGACACCTGCACACCAATGTTTATAGGGAGTTATTCACAATTGTTCAAAAATGGAAACATCCCAAGTATCCATCAAGCAATGAATGGATAAACAAAATACAGTAGAGACATATGATGGAATACAATGTTGCAGGAAGAAGAAATAAAATTAGGACACACTTGATAATATGATGAATCTTGAAGATATTATGCTAAGTGAAATGTCAGACACAAAAGGACAATTACATGTTCTCACTAGCATGAACTAAATATGAAGAATGAATGCATGTAGTTAAAACTTAGGGTATAAATTATTAAGAGACAGGAGGAGGGAAGGCTGTGAAGGAGGACTGATGCTTGTAACAGATTGTAGTGAGTAGCAACTGGTTGATAAATCGGATTGTGTCTGAAAAGGGTAGTCGAATGAGTAAATGTCAATAGAAAGAAAGCCAGAGAATTATCTAGGGACAGAATAACACAGTGAACTCAGAGGTAGATGAGAATTATGGTTAATAGTACAAACACAAGAATGTCCTTCTGTGAACTAGAACAGATGTGCATCACTGTTGCAGGGTGGTGGTAATGTGAAGAAGCATGGGGAAAATACAATTAATGTAAACTATGGACTATAGTTAACATCAATACTGTAATTTTCTTGCATCCATGGCGACAATGTACTGTGTTGATAATAGGAGAGTTATGGGAAAAATATGCCAAATGTACATTATAGACCATAGTTAGTGGTAATGGTCTGATGATATTATCTCATAATCTGTAGCAAATGTTCCACAACAGTGTGGTGGGTGTGGTAGGTGTCGTGGGTATGGTGTGTTGATGAAGGGTTGTTGTATAGGAATTCTACATTAGCACATGTTTGTGTGGTAAGTTCACAACTTCTGTAATAAAAAGATATTAAAATAAACTGATGAAAATGAATTTGGCAAAATTGGGAATATCTTTCTGTTAAAAATACAGTGTTGATAGAATTAGAAGACACTCCACAAAATGAGAAAATATTTGTGAATCACATGCCTGACAAAAGATTTGTATCAAGACTCATTGATAAGGTAAATCAAAACCGAATCATAAAATAGGCAATAATTTAAAAAGACACTTTACCAAGGAGGATATATGACAAAGAAGCACACCAGAAGATCCTCAGCCACATGGCCTAATAAGTATTTGCAAAGTAAAAACACAAGGTGTACCTCTAAACACGTGCTAAGGCCCTAAGACTGTAAAGACTGATCATACTAAGGATGTGGACAAACTTTACACGCCTCTCGTGCTTGTGGGTATGTAAAATCATGTAGCAACCTTGAAAACCCATTTCCAGTTTTTAAATATTTGAACATATAACTTCCAAGACCCAGTCAATCCATTCCTAAGTAATTACCCAAAGAAATGAAAGCAAATGCCATTAGAGACATAGGCAAGAATATTTATAACATCTTTATTTATAATTACCTACAAAATTAAAATGATAAAGTATCTAACAATGGGTAATAAATTATGGTATAATCAAGCTTTCAAATTTATCTCAGAAATGAAAAGGAATAAACTGTAAATGCAGGAAAAAAACATGAATAAATCTCAAATGAGTATTCTGAGTGAAATAAACCAGATGAAAATAAGTACATTTATATAAAATTCCAAATAAAGCAAAATAATCTGTAGTGACAGGAAAGAGATCCTTGCTTAACTGTAAATGACAAAATTCGAGATGGGAAGGGAGGAGAGATCAAAAACAGCACAAGCAAATTCTTTGGGATCATTGTCCTGAATGGGGTGATATTTCTATTGGGTATACATATCAAAGTGTGGGATTTATGTATGTGCAGTTTACTATATATACCAGTAATACCTCAAAATGTAATAATTTTCAAAAATTTTTTAATTGATAGAAAAAAAATTGATAGATCTGGATGTATAAAACCATCAACCATGTGCAAAAAAAAGGCACAGATACTTTTAAAGACTTACTATAATCTTAAAACACATATTAAGTATAATTTTAAGAAGTAAGTATGAATAGAATTAAAAGTACAAATAGTTTAATGATTTAATTACAGTGGCAATTTAAAAAAAACTAATCTTACAACTGTTTTATAACAGTGTATAATGTTTCTTAAAATAAGTTTATATTTTAATCTACAATTTGTACTTTTAGCAATTATTCTCACACATATGGAAACTATTACTATGAAGATCCATTGATAGAATGATTGATATCTCTGCAAACTGGAAGAATTTTATAAATTGAATTCAGACATTGGTAAAATAAATACAAACTTCTCCATACAATCAACTTGATTAATACTGTAAAATTGGAAAGATAAGAAATTTATGGTATAAATTAAGATGTTTTGAAAGATATAAAAGCATAGTTTCCCCATTCAATTATAGCATATTCATGCAATTTTTTTCAAATTATAATGGGTATTTGAATTTAGAGAAGAAAAATCTGAAAGGGTAAGGTCTTCAATGTAAACGGTAGCTTCATATAATTATATAAACTTCTCTGCTTATCTGAGTGAAAATGATCAATGATAATAAAAAATTCATATACTATACTAAGGGACCATATTTATAAAAAAAGGAGGTAATCTCACAAATGCTTACGAGATATGAAAGTTTTAAAAATATGAGCTATGTTACTGAGTAACATAGTTGTCCCCCTGACCTGAGTCTGATGCAGATGCATCATCCCCTGTCTCCAAGGACACAGATACCACTGAAGCCTGTGTTCCTGTTGTTGTTTTTTTGCCAAATATCCATTATTCAAAAAATTCATTAATGATTCTTGAATGTATGTCACCAAGGAACATTTCCTTCACTTAATGGCATATACATCAATATTTAAAAATTTAGGCTCCAAACTCTAAAGCCCTTCACTCTGTCGTGGTTCTTTAGAATATCATTTCTCCCACCTGTGAACAGAGTTCCTTACGTTCCAGCATTTATAGTAATTTATTATCTTTTCAATGATGAAGAAAGGAAGAAAATATTGGGGGCTTATAATAGCTCTAAGCCTATTCTCAGGCAGTCTGTTAGATTTATTGAAGATTGCAATCCCAGGGAGCTGTATGCATTCCCAGACATGGCAGTAAAGGTGAAGATATGAATGTACTCATCAAAATATCACTTCAACATTACTTTTTTAATGTTGCCATGTTTAAGCAACTAACAGAAGCTCTGATTTACTAACAGAAGAGTAAGTATGATGAAATTTTTCTGAGATGTAATTCCCGTTGCAGGATTTGGTCATATTTTACTCCTGAGAAGAAAATTGATTTCAGCAAAAAATCTTATATTTTGTAATGTAACCAACATATATTTATTTATGACACATAATTTTTTTAGAATTTGATTAATAGAGAAATGTCAGTGTTTTGGGAGACTTTTATTCATGAGACATTAATAAATACACAACTACTTAATATCAGAAATATCATTGGCAAAATTGGCTATACATTCAACCTCAAATTAAAATTAATTAAATTTTTTGTAAGTATAGAATTCTATAGGCATGTCCGTTATCCTCACCCTCCAAATTGGATAACATATTGAAGTAACTGTGGCTTATTAAGCTACTGTTGTTCATTTGACTATTTGAGTGCAAGTGAGAATACATAGATATCTGTAAATTATGCTTTACAGTTTTGTTAAATTTTATTGTATAATAAATTTCAATATGTTGAGGAAAATAGATGTATTTTGAGGATTGAATTGTATTCCAACTTTGAAGTCTAATTAAGGTTTCACAGTGATGTGTGCCTTAACTGAGATATTAGGAGAAAGATGGAAGGCAGGTAGGTGGGCTGCTTAATAAAAGCTCTTCTACATCTTGATATAAATAGATAATTGTTGTTGAACGAGAGACCAAATTCCCTAGGAGAGTTCTAACTTGCAGAAAAACTAAGGCCTCAGTCAGTGCTTCTTCCCTTTTCGGTAACTCAGTGAAATATGCAAATACTCCCAGCTAAGTAAGTCCACACTTAGAAGAGAACACAGTAGGTTAAACAAAGCGACTTTGAACCCCTTTATTTATAGCCTGAGGAACAATCAAGTTAAGAAAGCCTTCAAGGACTCAATCAAAAGTATAGCGATGCTCTCTACTAAGTATCAAAAATAGTATGTAAAGAAACGTTTCAAAAGAAAAGATTTATTTTTATCATTTATGGTGCTGGGCATTTCACTCATTGCTTATAAAATTGTTTCCATTTAGTATCAATACTACTGTTCCATTATTTTTCTCAACACTTCTGTAAAATAGTTTCTGATGAACATTCCTCAAACCACTCCTGCATGCTTACTTTCATATGAATAATCAATTATGTTTTACATCTCATTGAGAAAACAGTTAATTCTTAAAAGCTGACTTTTGAAATGAAATTAACTTCATATTGCATTTTAAGTTATAGTAAAAGCCATTATTTGATCATTTATAAGGTAACACCCCTTGAAGCACTGCTCATATATGCATCACAATGTTATCCAAATACCTGAAATAGAGTAATTTTATGTAAAAACTCCATAAAGGATGAATTTAGGCAAATATAAAAACACAAACATAAATTTAGTAAAAAAAATAACAGCACTTATATTATTGAGAAAATCGAGAATTAAAGTAATCTCGAAATACATCTAGTGAAACACATAGAAATGCTGGATAAATTTTAATTAAGATTCTCTTGAATCTATGGCTGAAACCATTGCAAAGTTGTAAATAAGTCATCTTAAAGATGAAACCTTAGTAGAGCAATGAACTATAAAATGACTTGTGGGGCTCAGGAGAGCTTTTGCTGGTGGATGGGAGTGGGGGCTTACAGTATGGATCCCAGGGACTTAGGTGCAAGTCTCAGAATCTATATGGTACAGCACTTGGTATGGCACAAAAGAATAAAGTCAGAACTAGGAAATTATTGCACACTCAAAGAAAGTTTGAATTAGAAAATATGCACATTTCCCTAGAGTACATTTTTGGAAAAATATTGAATGCCATATATTAGGTATGTTTGATTCCCTGTTTTGACATTTAAGAGAAGTTATGCCTGTACAGTCCCTGTTCACTCATAATAATCTAATTAGTTATATTTAAAGAGTTTTGAAACCTCCATCAATATAATTCCTTGGAAAATAATTATCCACATTTAATTAACTAATTACTCACCTGAAAGCAATGAAATGCAGCAAATTCACTGTAAATTATTTGAAGAACTGAATAAACTTCTCAAAAAGAATTCTGGGGAAGCATGTATAGCTCAGTGGTTAAATTCCTGCTTCACAAGTAGAAGGTCCTGGGTTCAATCTCCAATACAGAAAAAAAAAAAAAAGGAATTCTGTTAGCTCAAAATTAATCATCATTATTTGCCAAATTATCAACTATATAAATAAATTATTATCTTAAAAATGTGAAAAAATAAAAAAATAATATAGCAGTAAAGTGAAAAGTAACTTACTAAAGGTAGAAAATAAAATGAGTTATATGCGTTAAAGAAATCAAAAGACAGGTTTTTGAAAAGTCAAATAGCATTTCAAAATGATACCCCAATGAATGTGAATGAATAAAAATGAGATAAATATTCAATAATCCATTGGAAGGTCTTGAAAATGCAATAAATAAGAAGAAACCTTTCAGAACAAATAATGGAAAGACCAAATGAAACTAGTACCTCTTAGTGTCTATAAATTTTAATTTTATTTGCACTTTACTTTTCCTGAAGTAGAGATATTGCATAAAATGGAAGACATTGAGTATTGTTCATACTTTGATAATATCTCTTTTAGTTAAAATAATGGAAAGTTTTTAGATTGACGGAGTCTTCTCAGCAATGTGAAATGCGGCATATCTTTGTCCCCATGAGGATATTCATACAGATCCTGAAAACTCAAGAAATTCTAATAGGAAAGTAGCAGAATTAATAAGAAAATTTAGTACTCTATGTGAACAAATGGAACATACTTAAAAATCAATTAACTCTTTTTATAATATCATAATCGCCAGCAAGCAATGAGCAAATATCATTTCAGTCATAGTTATGAAATTTTAATTGTCAATATAATAAATTTAACATGAAATTCACAGGGTAACTATAAATAAAATGGTAAAAAACTTAAAAGGGAATATAAAATATAATTTGGGTGAAAGAAAGGCACTCAGTATTCTTGGATAAGAATTTTTAATTTCAGCATTTGTACATACAAATGTGTTTATGTATTGTGAAAATATTCATTCATTTATTAATAATTTATTTGTATGTAGTCAAAAAGCATGTATAATATTAAGGGAAAGCTGTTTTAAAAGGAGGCTGTAAATGGCAGGAATTAAGGATTGAATTAGAGATAAAATAGTGAGAAATATTTTTTTAAAATATGACAGTGTTCAGATGATCTCATTGTTAGTGTGAATTATATATATATATACATATATATGTATGTATGTATGCATATATATGTATATATAGTGAAAAATAAACATTTTTTTTCAAAGATTTCAATTTACTGCATGAGACGACCACCAAGTATCTAGTGCCAGGTGAAGAAAAAACTTGACTTTCAGGATGCATCATTAATTATGACAATATCTCAATAAAAACAATCAAAAACTGTAAAAAGGGAAACCTCTATGAAGTATAAAAATTTTTATTAACTGGTACACTGGTGTGAAAATGTACACACCAAGGTGTTGACATCAATTATATCACTGGAAATATATTTGAAGACAGATGAAAACCTTATATTGGTTTGACACATAGCAATCAGAATGACTAGTCAAACATGTATGTTTGTTAAAAGCATGAAGAATTTATTTTAGGATTTGTTGTAATACCAAAACAAAGACATTACTTTACATTTTTAATCAATAGGAAAATGTACACACAAAGTATTAATCTTAGGAGATACTTCCTTGAATTTAAAAGGAATAAAGAATTTTATTTTTCAAAAA
>JAQZBX010048702.1:0-20139 GCA_029593785.1 Cabassous unicinctus
CTTCCCTGTATGATTCTTATTAATTAGAATTTACTGGATGCAAGAAATCCAGAGTTCAGAAAGGGTCCTTCCCTTTTTGTAGGTGTTATCAAATGAAGTCCAGCAATGAAAACCACGTTTTCATTTATTTATTCATGGAAGTACATAATCAAGACCATTTAATTCCCATATGCTGATTTCCTCATTATCCAGTTTTTGCTTAATTATTTTATCTTCCCATTCGTCTTTTACTACCTGTTTATTCTGAAGGTGAAAAACAATAGGGAGTTCCGATCAATCCACTGTATTCCTTATTACTAGCACTGGCAAACAGTTTGGTGGGGAAAAGCACCATTGTTTATTTTGTAGTAATGAATAGACTTCGTTAGTCCCTCAATCAGGCCTGCTAGACACGGAGAGCCATGAGAGCTGGGACATGGCTGCTTCTGCTCCCCACTGTCTTCCCACCATCTCACAAACAGGGCACACTCAGAGACATCAGAATGAATGAATCCAAGAGTTAGCCAGAGAAAATTCTCAAGTCTATAATTCAACCAAAGTACTTAATACATCAACTAATCTTGTTTGCAAAACTGTGTAGGGAATTATTTATACAACTGGCACCTACCTTCTCCACATCAGCTTTCTTTTCTGTGAGAAGAGCTACGGTTCTTTTGTAAGCATCATTAATAAGTATCCGTACTTCATCATCTATCAGTCTTGCAGTGGCTTCACTATAAGGTTTCTCCAATACCATGTCTCCCTGACGTGGAAGGTCAAAGGAGATTTGCCCGACCTTTTCATTCATGCCAAACTGAACAATCTGAAAAGGAATGTATGATTAGTGGAGGGCATCCATTTAGGTAGGCAGGCTAACATATTTTCATAAAGTGGCAAGACATCTTTACAATGACATTGAATTCACACACCTTGCTGTAATACTAGTTTAACCTGGCAAATCTACATGGTAGCCTTGAGTCAGCTAAGTGGACAAGGATATTCTGTGTAGATGGCGGCAGCAATGGTGTAATGTTTTAAACTCCTCCAACTAGGAAAGCAAAACCAGAAATATACAGATAACACCTAAGACAAAATGAAGTGACAAACAGGTGGGGACAAATCATAACAGCTAGAAGACCCACATGACATCGCTCTTTGTACAAGGGGAAATAGGGGAACAGGGGGCATCTGAGAAAGTAAGAACCCCAAGCTACAGCAGGCTCTTCCTGGCAGTGTGGTGTGCTTATTTGTGGAGAACAAATGAGTCCAGAGAGGCTGTGGGCAGGTCTGAAGAAACTGGCCCAGTCTCTACTCTTTGAACTCTCAAAAAGCAACAAAAGTTCCCTTCTAGACAAAGCCCCATATTAAGAAGCTGCTGGTAGTAAAATCAGAACTGACTAGAAAAGAGAAGGTCCAAATAAAAGTAAGGATAGGAATGGAGCCAGGAGATCTCAGAAAATGGGAAGCATGGTTTTTAACACTTCACGAAAACAGAAAAGGAAACTCTGGAGTCTTGAACCTAGAAATGCTGTTCCTATCATTCCTCCCTCCTAAGAGATCAGGAAAACAAATTTTAGGCAAAAAATGGGAAGCAGAAAAATCCCTCACACAGTTATTATGAGAAAAAAATACAGAATAATGTCTCTATAGATAATGAAATCAAGATGGAAAGACATGTCCATAAAATGGATCAAAACTGTAGCCTACTATTTCAAAAAAAACTAAAATAAGTTACAAAAATTATAGAAAATATGAAAGAACAATACAAATCAGAATTAGAAAAACTGAGTTGATGCATTGGAACTTAGGAAGGAATTAGATAGTTAAAAAAAAAAATTTAGAAATGAAGATTAAACTGGAACGAATACAAGAGCAAATAAACAGCAAATAATGCCTTAAGAGACAAATAAGGTAAAAAAGAGGACAATTAAAACAGTTTTTTAAAATGAGACATTAAAAAAGAATTGACAAAGTGATAAATACACAAGATAGGCAAAGAAAAGCTAACATATTAAGAACAGGCATTTCCAAAGAAAGTCATTTATATCAAGTGTGAAGAGAGTGAAATGATATTGCTTAGAGAGATGTATGTAATAGTAGTAAAACAAAGAAAACAAGGGATCGATTACAACAAAAGTCAGAATAGTAGTTACTCTAGGCAGGAAGTGAGAGGACATGTGCTAAGGGAAGGGAAAGAAATATAGAGGATTCCAAGGTTTAGGCAATATTCCATATGGGATTATACAGGCTGATAACTTACCCTTTAAACTCTACATATATGCTTCAGGAAATAAACTTTGCTGCACTACAAAAAAAGTTCATTTTTCTAAAGTTTTGATTGCCCTAAAATTGATTTCTTTTATGAAATCATCTTTGCCTAAAAAGCCAAAACTAAACACAATATTGTTTCAGAACCATGTCATGAATGTCAATTTTTCATGCAGCTGTGAGAAAATGAGGAAGAAACATTCTATTTCACACACTTACTTGGGCATATGCACTCTGAGTTACTTTTCTCAAGTCATCTTGGGCACCAGTTGTAATTCTTCCAAAGAAGATTTCTTCTGACACTCGACCACCTAAAGTCATACACATCCTGTCCAAGAGCTGCTCTTTGGTATACAGGTATTGCTCTTTTGGTAAATACTGAGCATAGCCTAATCCTTTGCCACGCGGGATGATGGATACCTGGTAACACACATACAAAATACTGACGATTCCACTACCAAATGCAGACTTGATCAAAATCTTGTTTTGTCTACAGAAAGATAAACTCATTGATGAAAAATAAAATAAGCCCCTAGCTGGGCAATCCACTGGCCTTGGCTACATGAGATTTAGCAGTAGTGACTGCTCAGGAGGAATATTTTCTCTTCACTTAGTCCTATAAAGTATTTTCGAGTCTTTATAAAACTCAATAGAAATTATTAGTCTTGACAAAAGGATCACTGGTGAGCAATGCCTGATCCACGTGATAACTCCTCTGAGAGCCCAAATCCTGTGCAGACTTAAACCCTGCTGTCAGACCGAAGGAGGGATAAAGCAGACCAAGATGCTCTAGCAGCTCTTACCTGCCTTCATATCCTTTTCCTTTTAGAAAGTGAGAAAATTCCTTTAATTTTTAAAAAATAAACTATACCAGGGAATTATTTTAAGTGTACAGTTCAGTAAGTTTTTTAAAAATATTTATTTACTTTATCCATTTTAAAACCCCCCACCCCACCATTTACTGTTTTGTGTCCATTCGCTGGGCAATTCTCTGTTTCCTGCCCGCTCTTCTCATCCTTCTCCTGTCTTCACTGGGATTCGATCCTGGGGACCTCTGATGTAGGAAAGAGGCTGTCTGCCACCTGTGCCACCTCGGTTCCTGGCTTTTTCAGCGCGACTCATCTGTGCCTCTCCTGTTATGTCATCATCTTGCTGCGTGGCTCGGTGGGGCCTGGCAGCATGCCTGTGCAGAGCCTGGGGACATACGCGCCTTCTATATTTTTTCTTTATTTTACCAGGAGGTCCCAGGGATCAAACCCAGGTCCCTCCATATGGCAGACGGACGCCCAACTGTTTTGAGCCACATCCGCGCCCCCTCAGTAATTTTGTTTTTTGTTTTTTCTTATTTTATTTGGGTTCAATAAGTTTTGACAAGTCTAATTGCCTACCACAATGAAGATACAAAACATTTTCATCATTCCTCATTTCCCTTGTACTCCTTTGTAGTCCATTTTTCCCTCTCCCTGCAACCCCAGAGAAGCTCTCTGTCCCTATAAGTTAGTTTATAATTTCTAGAACTGCAGAAAAAATGGAATAATTTATACATTGTTGTGTCTGGTTTCTTTCACTATATTTTTGCAATTCAACTGTAATTTTGTGCATTGATAATTCATTTCTATTGCTGTGTAACATTCCTGGTATGAACATACCAAAACTTATTTATCCATTTCATTCTTGATGGACATCAGGGTTATTCTCAGTTTTTTGCTATTATATAGAACAAAGCAGTAAAAGTCTATGTGTGGACATGTTTCTCTTTCTCTTGGGTAAATATTGAAAAGTGGGATTGCTTGGTGCTTGTTTACCTACATAAGAAACTGCTAAACTGTTTTCCAAAACAGCTGTACTATTATACATTCCCATTGCAATGTGAAAGTTCCAACTGCTCCATATCCTTACCAACCTTGCTGAATTCACTTACTTGTTTTAGTGGCTTCTTTGGGGAATCCTTAGGATGTTTTATGTATACTTTTAATGTTGCCTCCTCTGTGGTCCCCTTGCTTCACGGGGACCCACCCCTCAATTTTCAGCTGTCCTCTGACATTTCAAGTCAGTAAGGTTTTCTGTCGTCCATGTTGCATGGTTTTAGGTAAAATGCTCAGTTGAAAAAGCAGAAAACTTAATGTCACTTAGTGCATCCCTGTATTTCAAAGGCAGATTTCTTTGGTCTCTGCTCACTTTTTTGCCAGTCCCTGGGGTCTCCCACTGTGCACATGTAGTTTGTAGTTTAGCAGATAGCCAGGAATTTGGGCAGTTTCCACTCAGACTTGAGTCTCTTCCCTTTTGTAGTTTACTCACTTGCAGGATTTTCCTGTATTTTTCAAATCCTGAGCTCTCTTCTCTGCGAACTCAAGATGGTAAGGCCAATGTTTTACACCATTGTAGCCGTGAAGGTAAAGGAAACCCTCAGGCAAGAAAGCCACAACCTCCCAAATCTTACCCACTGCAGGTGCTGCTCTTCAAGAGTAAACATTCCTCCAGCTTTGGTCTGCCTTTGGACACTTTTCAGACCCTTGGAATACGTGCTTTCTGTCCAAATTTTATAACTTATCTGTGGGAGGGCTGCATGACCACTTCATTCCATCACCATTACCAGAAGTTTTTACCAAATTCCTTTAAACTTATCCTTTTTATTTATCCTCTGTGGGAGTACAAATTTTTTCTCAAATAATTACAATCAAGTAACTGTTGACATAGTTAGGTGGATTTACAGATGTTTAATGCAAACTGCTTTACCTTTAAAAGTGGGTCTGCATGTTCCAGATACCAGCCGGCAACTGCATGGCCTGCCTCATGGTACGCTACAGTTTTCTTCTCCTCTGGCTGCAGAACTTGGGTTTTTTTCTCTAAGCCTAACAAAATAACAAAAAAAACCAAAACCACTGTTTTAGTGACACTGATATTACTTTATCTAAAATGTGACTTACATAGATCTAGCTTCCTAGGACAATCGAAAAATTCCAAAACAAGGTCAAAGTAAAAGCAAAGGATCAACTTCAAAATACACCCAACTATAGACAATAATACATTTACTACCCTAGGCCTATACTCATTTTTCTCTTAACTCTCCTGTTGTTTTTTTAAATAAATCAATTTTATTGATATGTATTAATGAAGCATACAATTCATCCAAAGTGTACAATCAATGGTATTTGGTATAATCTCCTATTTTTTTGAATCACATAGCCTGTTGAGAAACACATAGAAATGAAAAAGGTAAATAATTTTTTTTTTTTTAATCCAGTATTTAGCTCAATTTAAAAACATATAAAATTCATAAAAACAAAGAGTTCTGAAAAGGTCCTCACTGCTTAGTCTAGGTATTCAGGATTATCAAGTCCTGGGTAAACAAAGATGCTTGTCATAGAAGACTAACTGGCTCTATGCTCCTGATGGAAGGGAGATGATAGAGAAAGTAGTGAGCTAGTTAAGGATGTGGAAATACCTACTAAGAATCAGCGAAGCCAATGCTGGGGTTCCCAGCACACTGCCAATGACCCAAAGGGTTCAAAGAGCCAGCCAGGGAAGCAGTAAGCAGACCTAAGAAGATAAAACTTCTCAGAAATGTGGGGTCCAGAGGAGCTCGTGTTGGGGGCTTCAAGGCTGCTGAGAGGACTGAAGATCTCTAGTCTAAGCAGGGTTCTTCTCTGGCCTGATTAAAGGTATACTCCAATTCTAGTTTGTACTTGTAACTGACTTTTACATAGTTTATTCTAATACAAATCATCACAGCCGTGGCAAAGTATAGTTTTGTTGTATTCAAAGTAACTCATTTGAGAGACTTTCACAACAAATAGCATATTAAGGAATCTAAACGATTAATAATTTTTTTAAAAAAAGCTATGTTTCCAATGCCACAAACCCAAGACAAGTATATACAACAGAGGTACAAGGGTACAAAGTTATAGAGGACGAGGTCACAAATCCTGTTTTCCATAGATAAGCCTTTCTTGCTTATCTGAAAAAACAAAGAATTCTCCTCCATGGTTTATCACAGGGATTTTTCATTTCTCAGTATGCTATCTTATTACAAAATAATTGCTTGTGCCTTCAGGCTTACAGCGGCTGAACTGTGAAGAGGTAGACTTCTAACACCTCAGAGCAAGGACCACTACTCTATTTGCCACCCCCATTCTCTGTCACTCTCACATTTGTACTAAGCACTGACAGTTTAGCTTCCCCTTGAACTAAAAAGGTGTAAACATGCAATTTTCCTGTCTCTGAAGTGAATTATTTT
The DNA here is from genome assembly GCA_029593785.1 of Cabassous unicinctus. NCBI lineage: Eukaryota > Metazoa > Chordata > Mammalia > Cingulata > Chlamyphoridae > Cabassous > Cabassous unicinctus. Next base: position 6,485 of record JAQZBX010048702.1, read on the forward strand.
AATTCCATCAACAACTCTACCATCTTGATTTTTCTCTTTTCAATTCAAATTTATAGAAGTACTGGTCTATTAATTAATTAATTCAATAATTAGCTGTTTATATAGCACCTAACCCATGCTAAGCACATTGCTAGACTAGCCTCTATTTCCTTACTGGAAACTCTATTAATTTGGTTTTACTCTCTCTACTCATAGATACTCATGATACTCATGAACTATCACGTCAAAAGTCACCGAGGACAGCTTCCTTGCCATGTCCATTCTCCTCAGCGTCCAGCAGCACTTGATCCTGCTGATGACTCTCTTTTACGATCTGTCTTTGCCCTTGTCACCCATCTCTTTTGGCGATACTTCTTTTTTGCCTTGTCACGGAGGTACCTTCAGTGCCTAAAACTGTGCATGGCACATTGCCAGCTTCAGGGGCTTTGCCAACTCATTCACCCCTCTCCACACTAAATGAGGCACCTGGCAGCATGGACTCTGCAGGCCGCCCCCACCCCTTCCTTTCACTGTGAACCTGATCCTGGGCATCCCATCTACCTTCCTCGCTTCCCTGGCACACAATGGGTCAAACACAGTCCGCACTGCTCGCTTCAAACCCAGCATTATCTGAAACTAAATTTATCTCCTTTTCTGCCAAAACAGTTGCCTCTTGGAGCACCGATTTGTCTTATGGCCTTTATATCTGCCCTTGCTTGCCTGCCATCATTGGTATTATCTATGCTATAGCATGTTTTCTCACATTAATCACCACAAGGGTACTTGCAGAAATTAATGTTTCCCCCTGCTTCAAAGCAAAGTTCATTTTCCTAAAATATCACTGATTATTATGTCACCCAGTGGGCTCAGGAAAAAAAAAAATCCTCATTAGTTCCAATACTGGATACAGGACAAAATGTTAAAAGACCTGGAGATAGCATTCAAGGCTTTTGAAAATCTAAATTAAAGGCTGACAGGTTTTCCTCCCCACACAAGTGTCTCTTTGTACCTGCCACACTGGTGCCTAGCCCATCTCTCCATTCACCTCAGTTTAACCCCACCCCTTGTGTGGAGCTCTGCCTTTCCACTGCAATCCCCAGTACTTTTCCTTCCCTTGAACAATCAAGTGCTTAGAGTGCTAATTTTCTTATGAGTATTAGACTATAAACTCCTTAGAAAGCATAGAAAACATGCTCTGTGCACCCCCTGCTGTGCTGGAAAAGAGTTGTTATAGCTCTTTTATATCCACTACCAACATCGAGCACAGAGCACATTTAACTCATATTGTGACACTGGGAAACAAGAGAATTGTGAGCGTCTCTTTAAACTCGATTGTTATAATCCAGGGGTAGACACTGATGCTAACTGCCGCCATCAGGAAAGTAGGATGTGAGCTGCTGCACCCGGTGCCTGTCAGACTTGTCCCAACACCACTCACCTCTGTACACACAGCAGGGCAAAGGAAGGGCGCTCACAGCACCAGGCATGGAGAGCCCGAGGGTGGGCTGGGCACACTTTCCTTTGCTTCAAGGTCTTGCCAAAAGAGAGAAATCCCCTCCCTATATTCATGTTGTCAGGATGACTCGAGTTATATTCAGTTGCCTTACCACCAATCACTCGTTCAATTGCTTGTTCAAAGTGTTTCTGGTTTATGGAATCTGAAAGGTGTCTCGCAGCAATCAAAGCAGCTTCATTACAGACATTAGCAACGTCAGCTCCTGCAAAACAAACATGCAGAACAGCTTACACACTGAAATACACTCAAACTAGTCACACCTTACAGATGATCAAATCAATAGTCAATTTCTCTACCAGCAGATTAGAATAAGTGTTTAATGTAATGTAATTCAGTTTGATTCACGATAAACCTAAACTATTGGCGATTAGCCTGGAACAATCCTAGCTCTCTGAACTGAGATGAAAGTATTAGTAATTGAGAATTACAAGCAACTAATTACTTTAATAGTCAACATGACCCATATAAGAGCAAACAAAGACCGCATTTAAGAATGCCCATTAATTAACTTATTTATATTATCTCTGTTGGGAAAATGGCTTATATGGAAATTATAGGATAAGGTGATATAATGAAAAGTATGAGCATTACAATAACCTAGTACATTCATGTAAACAACTAAATGCAAACATGTGATGCCTATGTTTTCTAGATCCATGAGTCTCTTTAAATGAAATTTTCAGACTAAATATATGGTACCTCAAATAAGCTACTATACAATATATGTGTTCAATAAACAAATATTAAAATGTTATAAATTACAAAGCCCCAAAACAATGGTAATACGTAAAGAATTAGGAACCCTGGGAAACTTAAGGTGACCACCTTTTTCTGACCAAACACTTTTATATAATCTTCTCATACTTTTCTTTTTTTTTTTTTAAGATTTATTTATTTATTTATTTATCCCCCCCTTGCTGCTTGTGCTTGCTGTGTCCATTCGCTGTGTGTCTTCTCCGTGTCTGCTTATCGACCCCTTGCTGTGAGGTCCCGCTGCATCAGCCCCTCGTGCCGCGCGGGCCGGCCTGCCCTCACAAGGAGGCCCCGGGAAGCGAACCCGGGGCCTCACACATGGTAAACGGGGGGCTATACCGGTTGAGCCACACCCGCTTCCTGTTGTGAGGGCTTGCTGCATCAGCCCACTAGGCTGCGCAGGCCGGCCTGCCCTCACAAGGAGGCCCCGGGAAGCGAACCTGGGGCCTACCCATATGATAAACGGGGGCTCTATCGACTGAGCCACTCCCGCTTCCCTCTTCTCATACTTTTCAAGGGTTTTTATGTCAGTTTGATTTTGGGAGGGAGATAGGTAATGAGAAAGAAACATATTTTATATTAAAAAAAAGTTTTTAATAAGCCCATGAAAAGATGCTCAACATCAATAGCCATCAAGGAAATGCACATCAAAACCACAATGAGATGCCACTTTATACCCACAAGGATGGCTAGCATCAAAAAGACAGGTGCTGGAAAATGTGGAGTAACTGGAACCCGCAAACACTGCTGGTGGGAATGTAAAGTGGTGCAGCCACACTGGGAAGCAACTTTGTTCCTCAAAAAGTTAATTAACTACATAGAGTTAATATTTGACCCAGCAATTTTACTCCTAATTATATACCCAAGAAAAGTGAAAACATATTGTATTAGTCAGTCAAAGGGGTGCTAAATCTGAAATACCAAAAATGGGTTGGTCTTTATAAAGGCTATTTATTTGGGGTAGAAGTCTACGGATACCAGGCCATAAAGCGTTAAGTTTCTTCTCTCACCACAGTTCACTGCCACGTGTTGGAGCAAGACAGCTGCCGGCATTTGCCAGGGTTCAGGGTTCCTCTCTTCCCGGGGCTACGTTTCCCTCTGGGCTTAGCTCCTGTTTCATCCACAAGGTCAGCTGAGACGATCAGGCGAACGACTCACTTCTCTTCTCCTGGGGCCTTCTTTCCAACATCAAAACTGCCTCTCAAAAATTGCTTCAACTCTGTTCTTGCCATGCCTTTTATATTTGATTCCCCACTCACCAAGGGGTGGGGCTCAACGCCCTACTGACGTGGCCCAGTCAACGCCCTAATCATAACTAAATCATGCCCAGATTAACAGATCAGTTTACAAGCATGATGCATTTATATTTTTGGAATTCATAATTACATCAAACTGCCCAACTGTCACATTCCACCCTCTGAATTCCAAAAATACATTACAATATTCAAAAAACCTTAAATCCGCAACAATTCAAGTACAAAATCATATCATAGGCAGTTTAAAGAAATACAGTTTGTCTTCAGGCAAAATCCCATCTGCTATAGACCTCTGAAACTTACAAAACCATTTAACTGCTTCCAATACACAATGGAAAGACAAAGGATAAACATTTTCATTATCATAAGGAGAAATTGGGATGTTAGACGTGAGTCATGGATCCTCTACAGTTCAGGAAACTTGCAGGGCATCCTCCATTCGATTTCAAAGTCTGAGAGTCATTCTTAAGATGGTTTCTTCTCCTTGGGGCCACATGGGAACCCACCCTTTCCACAGGCTTGCTCAACGGCCATTTTCTTGGTTCCACCCTCATCAAGCATCTGGGTGTCAACCAAGCTCCAGACCTCCAAGAGTGTTGGGGTGATTGCCACACCTTACCCAATCTTTGGGTTAGAGTTTAGCCCCCATAGTACAGTGAGGTGAAGACAACATTCACCCTAACTTTTGGCATATAGGTTCAACCCTCTCAGAGCAACGAGTTGACCACCTGGCCTTCTCTAACCTTTGGCATACAGGTTCAACCCTCTCAGACCAATGGGTTGACCACCTGGCCTTCTCTAATCCATGGGGGACAGGTACACCCCTCTCAGACCTATGGGGTGTTACCCTTAACCACCCTAATCTTTGAGGAATGTGCTCCACCCTCTCTGCACCCTGGGATGGCAAAACTCTCTCAGAACATCGAGTGGGGACATCCACCTTCTTCAACTGCTGGGGAAAAGTCACCCTCTCTGCACCATGGGGCATCAAAACTTTCTCAGAACATTGGGTAGGAACATCCACCCTCTTCAACTGCAGGGGCAAACTCACCCTCTCTGTACACATGGGTGGGGCTCCTCTCTTGGCCCAAGGAGATGTCTTAAGTCCAGATCTCTGCTTCCACGGTTTTCTTCTTAAAGCTGATTCTCCTTCAGTCTCTTCTTTCCATGTCCTCTTTTGTCCAAGCCGACAGTGGTTTTGTTCATACAGGTCTCTCAAAAACTTTGTTGGTTTAGCATGCAGGAAGCATGGGTCCAAGCCATCAGACAGTAAGACTTTCCAAAAGTCTTTCCGAGATAACTGCATCTTCAATTCTGATTTACAAGTTCCAAGTTTAGTAAAGTCTTCAAATAGGGCATTTTCATCTGGGAATTTGATTTCCAGAAACTTGGAAGTTCTAGAATCAGTTTCTGTTTTCTTTGTGCCCAAAAGTTCAGTCCTTAATGTATTTCGCTCATCTAGTATATTGCTATAAGCTGCAAGGAGAAGCCAAGCCACATTCCCCAAGTTATCTTGGAAAGTTCTTCAGCCAAATGCTCCAGTTCATCATTTTCAAATTTTGTCTTCCATATAACACTAGGAGTTAATCTTGCTAATTTCTCTGCAACTTTAAAACATGGATCGCCTTTCCTCCAGTTTCCAATAATAGTTTCATCATTTACTTCTAAGGCATCATAGAAAGTCTCTTTAGCATCCATATTACTATCAAAAGTCTCTTCAAAGTGATCTTGGCCTTTTCCATCAAGCATTTCACAATTCCTCCAAAAAATACCTCTTACCCATTTATAAAACCGTTCCAACATTTTGGTAATTACAAAAGCACTTCCCCACTCCTCGATACCAAATTCTGTATTAGTCAGCCAAAGGGGTGCTAATGTGAAATACCAAAATTGGGTTGGTCTTTATAAAGGTTATTTATTTGGGGTAGAAGTCTACAGATACCAAGCCTTAAAGCGTTAAGTTTCTTCTCTCACCACAGTCCATTGCCATGTGGTAGAGCAAGACAGCTGCCGGCGTTTGCCAGGATTCAGGCTTCTTGGGTTCCTCTCTTCCCGGGGCTGTGTTTCTCTCCAGGCTTAGCTCCTGGCTCCTCCACAAGGTCAGCTGTAGACTATCAGGCGAATGACTCACTTCTCTTCTCCTGGGGCCTTCTTTCCAACATCAAAACTGCCTCTCAAAAACTGCTTCAACTCTGTTCTTGCCATGCCTTTTATATTTGATTCCCCACCCACCAAGGGGTGGGGCTCAACGCCCTACTGACGTGGCCCAGTCAACGCCCTAATCATAACTTAATCATGCCCAGATTAACAGATCAGTTTACAAGCATGATGCAATTATATTTTTGGAATTCATAATTACATCAAAGTGCCCAACTGTCACACATATGTACCCACAGAAACTTGCACATGCATATTTATAACAGCATTACTTATGGAATATGGAAAAAACCAAATGTCCATAAACTAATGAATAAATTAAATGTGGAATATCCATCCATACAATAGACTATGTTCAGCAATGAAAAGGAATGAAATACTGATACATCCTACAACATGGATGAAGCGTGAAAACATTATGCTAAGTGAAAGAAGCCAGGCACAAAAGACCATGTGTTATATGATTCCATATATGAAATGTCCAGAATCCATACAGACAGAAAGTAGATGAGTGGTTGCCAGGAGCTGAAGGGAGAAGAGGATGCGGAGCGACTGCTAATGGATACAGGGTCTCCTTTGGGGTAATAAAAATGTTCTAAAATTATATTATAGTGATGGTCACACGACTCTGTGAATATAATAAAACCCCCTGAATTGTATACTTTAAACAGGTGAAGTTTATGGTATGTTAATTTTATCTCAATAGGTAGGGGTATAAATGAAGTAAGACTGAACATGAATTAGTACTATTCTGGAAGCTAGGTGAAGGGTAGAGTGGCATATTTACACTATTTTCTCAGCTTTTATATATGCTTGATATTTCCCACAATAAAAGTTAAAATTTTTTTCTTTTTTTTTTTTAATTTTATTTATTTTATTTTATTTATCCCCCCCCTTGCTGCTTGTGCTGCTGTGTCCATTCGCTGCGTGTCTTCTCTGTGTCCGCCCATCTCCCCCTTGCTATGAGGTCTTGCCGCATCAGCCCACAGCGCCGCGCGAGCCGGCCTGCCCTCACAAGGAGGCACGGGAAGCGAACCCGGGGCCTCTCATATGGTAAACGGGTGCTCTATCCATTGCGCCACACCCGCTTCCTGCCGTGAGGTTGCTACATCAGCCCACCGCACCGCTCAGGCCAGCGTGCCCTCACAAGGAGGCCTCGGGACGCGAACCCGGGCCTCCCATATGGTAAACGGGGGCTCTATCCACTGAGCCACACCCGCTTCCCAAAAGTTAAAAATTTATACTTAGGAAGTCCCCAGGTGAAAGGTGACAAAGTGAACTAATACTGGTAATTATCGTTGATTTAATAATACTTATGAACAGTCCAGCAGGTTATTTTCCACTCACCTGAAAACCCTGGAGTTAAGGATGCAAGTATTCTTGCCAGTTTCTCCTTTTCCAGGGAACTGTCCAGTTTCAGCGGTCTAAGATGAACTTTGAAAATAGAAGCTCTTCCTTTTATGTCTGGTGGTCCTTTAGAAATTATTTTTGAGGGAAAAAAAAAAAAATCAGTGAACTAGTTACATCTACATCTACACCCCACGAGACGTGAACTGAACCTAAAGAAAATAACCTTACCAATAAAGATTTGCCGATCAAAGCGCCCCGGCCTCATGAGTGCAGGATCCAGGATATCTGGTCTATTGGTGCCTGCCAGAATGACTACATTTGTCGTCGTGTTAAAACCTGGAAAGAAAATAACAAAGACACAATCATTATTAAATGACACAAGGCAGAAAGCAATGGTGAGCCTGTCAAGAAGTTCTGAGCACTACAAATACATTACTACCTTAAAATTTTTTTTCTATTTATTTAGTGGTTTTCTAAAATCACAAACTTGAATTTTTTTTTTACTATTCATCTTGTCCTTAGTGGTTTAAGTCATATATTACATTTGAAACTTGAATAATCAATTTTCTAAAGAAAATGACCAAAGCTTTTAATTTATTCAACTAGAAATATAGAAGATATTACCAATTAATTTTTTTAATCAACAAAATTTAATTTGTAAATGATGTGTCTAAACTCCTCGGCCACACGACAATCACTGCATATCTGAAGACAGTATCAACCTAAGCAATCTCTTTTCCAGAGTCAAGGTCTTCAGTTTTATTAGCCATTCTCAGATCTTATGGTTCCAGTCCCTTCACACTCAGAACGCTGCCCACTAAGAGCTCATCTTCTATCTCCCCTCAAATGTGGCATTCTGATCTGAACACAGCCCTCTCAGTGCGGCCTGACCATTACAGTATGGATAAGCTCTGCCTTCTAATTTGGATGCTACGCCTGGCTCAGTAACCAAAGCCAGTTCAGCACTTTGCACTGTACTTCTCCTTTCTGCATGTGCATCCATATTTCTTACAACAGAAGGATGGGGCACATCAGAACTGACTTTGCAAAATAAAAGAGCTAACATCGAAAGATTGCTACTTTCCTAGTGAAAAAGTACTTGAAATCTGCCAAACCCAGACTTGGTTACACAAAGATTTTCCTGATGCTTCAGAATCATAAAGGATTTTAAAACTGAGACTAAAATTCTTCTGTCAATCATTTCACTCATTTTTCCCTTATTCAATACCAAGTGCAAATGCCATCTAATACCAATACTGAATTGCTGCTCTGCAAGAATAGTTATTACCTGTATTAGTGTAACAGATACAGCCCTTTAAAAAAGGAGGGGGGGGGCGGCTGTTTGTTTTAGAGAATGCTTTATTTATTTATAAAAGTATTTTTTTGGTACTCAACATCGACATATGGATTGTCATTTTGGAGATATATAAAACACTTAGAAAATGTAGTTTAAAATACAAATGACTTGAATATTCACCATCCATTTCCACAAGCAGTTGATTGAGTGTATTTTCCTGTTCACTCTGCCCTCCAAAGTTGCCTCTTCCTCTCTTCCTTCCCACTGCATCTATTTCATCAATGAAGAGAATGCAAGGGGCATTCTTCCGAGCAAGGGCAAATAAGTCTCGGACCTTAATAAAAAATATGAACCCTAGAGTCAGGTTTGCCAAGTGAATATTGTTTATCCTCCTAAGAAAAAATAAACCGTCAAGTTTGCTGTCCCACATGAAGAAAATCTTTGTTCTGTTACACATGGTAAAGAATATAGCTGAAAAGAGTGAAATGTTAGTGCAATTGTAGCAAAGAAGTGACAAATGATAAGTAACTTGGAGGGCATTTAATTTAAGACGAGCAATTATTTCCATCTCATAAATTATTATATAAGTAATCAACACTAACAACTTCCGCTATTATAACATTAACAAATCCAAACTATATGTTTTTGCCTCAGAAAAAGATCGCAGGAATCTTGTGGTAGGTAATGGTTTCTTAGACTTTACACCATGTGGCAGTTTGAAATTATATGAATCCCCAAAAGAAAAAAATTATGTCTGCAAACTCATCTATTTCTCTGGGTGTGATACCCTTTGATTATATTTAAATTCAGCTGAGTAGCTGGCCTTTGATTAGATTACCTGTTAGGATTGCTTTAGGGCTTCTGATTCACTAAGTCAGTAAGGTGTGACTCAGGTCAAGTCCCTGCCCCCTTGCTGGGGTCTGATATAAACTAACACTCACTCAGATACCAGGAAGATAGAGGTCTGTCATTTTTTATCCTGCCATGTGACAGAAAGGCTCAAACAGCTGAGGCCCTGGGGAGAGATGAGCCATTTGTCTTGATAGCGTATAGCTGAAATTGGGACAAAAGCAGAACAGCTGAGACTGACACAAGAAGCCCTAAGAGACAAGCCCTAGGCCAGCATGCAGCTGAAATCTGGAAGAAAGTGGAGCAGCTGAGATTGAGAGAGAAAGCCCAGAGGGGAAGGAAAGACCAGGAAAACATCGCCCGTCATCTTGCTTCAACACATGGCAGCTGACTTTGGTGAGAAAGCACTTCTTACGGTGCCCTGAGCTGGACTTTTCACAGTATTGGAACTGTAAGCTTTTACCCCAAATAAATCCCCTTTATAAAAGCCACCATATTTTCTGGTAATCTGCATCAGCAGTCCTTTGTCAGAATAATACACACCCAAAGCAAGAGCAACAAAATAAAAAATAGATAAATGGGACCTCAAAATTAAACACGTTTACAGCTCAAAGGACTTTATCAAAAGGGTGAAAAGGCAGTCGACTCAATGGGAGAAAATATTTGGAACTCACATACCCAATAAGTGTTTAATAACCAAAATATATAAAGAGATGCTACAACTCAAAAATAAAAAGAAAAATGATCCAATTAAAAAATGGGCAAAAGACTTGAACAGACTTCTGTCCAAAGAAGAAATATAAATGGCGAAAAAACACATGAAAAAATGTTCAACATCACTAGCAATTAGAGAAAAGCTTATCAAAGCCACAGTGAGATATTCACACCTATTAGAATGGCCACTACTAAAAAGTCAGAAAACTACAAGTGTACTTATTCACTGTTGGTGGGAATATAGAATGGTACAGCCACTGTGGAGGACTGTTTGGCATTTCCTAAGGAAGTTGATTATAGATTTGCCATGTGACCTGGCAATACCATTAGTAGGTATATACCCAGAAGAACTGAGAGCAGTGACACAAATAGACATCTGTACACCTATATTCACAGTGGTATCATTCAAAATTGCCGAAAGATAGAAACAACCTAGGTGTCCATCAACTGATAAATGGGACTTCATCTACTACTCAGCTCTCTACTCCATTAGTCACAGACACATCTCTTTTCCCACCATCCATGGCTCCTCTCCTGTCTTCATTTCCTCCCTGCCCCTATTAGATTCCACGGTCCACCAATATAAACACTCAGCTCCCCCATGCTCCCCTTTATTCTAAGACTTATTTGCCTGGCTAAATGCATATGAATCCACTTACTACATGTTATCTTATTGAAGATGCCGTCATTTGGAAGACCCACAATTACTAGACACTAAGAAGGTAAAACATCAGCCAATGTATGACACAATGCTTTCTTATTGATCATTTGTGGCATCCTGATGTTTGGAAAACTGTGACAGCACTTTGAATTTCTACAGCACTAAGAAAAAATTTCTACAGCACTAAGAAAAAGTCAACAATTTTCATGTTGATCAAAATACAAAAAAGATGAAAATGGAGGAGAGTGGATGTAGCTCAGTGGTTGAGCACCTGCTTTCCATGTATGAGGTTCCCGAGTTCAATCCCCGGTACCTCCTAAAAAATAAAAATAAAAATTAATTGTTTAATTAAATTTAAAAATAAAATAATTAATTCACACTCACCCTTCCTGATTTCAAAACTTAGTACAAAGCAATAGAAATCAAGACAGTATGATACTGGCATTAGGATAGGGATATAGATCAATGGAATAGAATTGATAATCCCGAAATAAACTCATGTAACTACCTGCGGTCATTTGATGTTCAACAAGGGTGTCAAGATTATTCAATGGGAAAGAATAATCTTTTCAACAAATGGTGCTGGGACAACCAGATAGCTACATGCAAAAGAATAAAGATGGACTTTTATCTCACTCATATCACATATAAAAAGCAACTCAAAATGGCTCAAAGACCTAAATGTAAAACTATAAAACTGTTAGAAGAAAACACAGGGGTAAAGTCTTCATCACCCTGGATTTGGCAACTGACTCTTAGATATGACACCATAAGCATAAACAACAAAAGAAAAAAATAAGACAGCATCAAAATTAAAAATTTTTGTGCATCAAAGGACACAATAAAGAGTAAAAATAAACCCACTTAAAGGGAGAAAACATTTGCAAATCATATATCTGATAAAGGTCTAGGTCCAAGACTATAGAAAGAACTCCTACCACTGAACAACAAAAAGATAAACAACTCAAAAAATGGGCAAACGACCTGTATAAATGTTTCTCCAAAGAAGCTATACAAATGCCAATAAGCACATGAAAAGATGCTCAACATCATTAGTCATTAGGGAAATGCAAATCAAAACCACAATGAGACACCACTTCATACCTACTAGGATACCTATAATTAAAATGACAAGTAAGTGTTGGTGAGGCTTGAGAGACTGGAACCCTCATACATTGTTGGCAGGAATTTATATGGTACAGTCACTTTTTTTTTTAAATATATTTTTATTACAGAAGTTGTGAACTTACAAAACAATCATGCACATGTGTAGAATTCCTATACAACAACCCTTCACCAACACACCACACCATGGTGGAACTTTTGTTACAGGTTATGAGATAGTATCATCAGACTATTACCACCAACCATAGTTCATAGCGTTCATTTGGCACACTTTTTCCATAGCCCCCATTATCAACACAATATATCTTTGTGGTACAGTCACTTTTGATAAGAGGTTGGCAGTTCCTCAAAAAGTTAAACATAGAGTTACCATTAGACTCAGCAACTCCACTCCTAGTTATACGCCCAAGAAAAATGAAAACATGTATACACAGAAACATGTACGTGAACGTCTACAGCAGCGTTATTCATAATAGCCAAAGATGGAATCAAATGTTCATCCATTGATAAATGAAACAATATTTTCTAGCTATAAAGAGGAATGAAATCCTGATAACATACTACAACGTGAGTGAACCTGAAAACATTACGTTAAGTGAAAGAAGCCAAGCATAAAAGACCACCTATTATATGATTCCATTTATATGAAATGTCCAGATTAGGCAACTCTATAGAGACAGAAAGTAGATTAGGGTTTGCTTAGGGTTGTGGGTTATGGAGGGTAGGTGGTGATACTCAGGGCCTGGTGTTTCTTTTTGAGATGGAGAAAATGTTCAAAAACTGATTTTGGTGATGGCTGCACAAATGTGTGACTATACTAAAAACCACCGAACTGTATTCTCTTAAGTGGGTGAATTGTATTGTATATGTGAATTATGTTACCTAAAAAGAAAAATCCACAAATTAAAGTCACTTCTTGAAATATATAAAAATTACATTATGACTGAATTGTATACTTTAAAATGGCTAATTATGTTATGTGAATTTCACCTCAGTAACAAAATTATACTACATAACAGCTTGTGATTCTGGTGGGGGAGTGGGGGTGGGCAAAAATCACAGGCCTTGCTGTAGGCTTAGCACTGAAAGAGTGGTCAAGGCAGTGACTGGTAAGAGGTCCCTCCAAAGGACTCCCAGAGACAGGGCAATCTTTACTAAGTCCCCACGGGGCAGGAGGGGGTAGCTGCACCCACTGAATAGAACAAAAGACTTACTCTGGCTGGACCGACACCAACAAACATCTCCAAAAACTCAGATCCACTGACTGTAATGAAAGGGACATTGGCTTCTCCAGCTGTGGCTTTAGCAAGCAGTGTTTTCCCAGTTCCTGGAGGACCAGTGAGAATGGCACCCTTCAAATGTAAAAGAGAGAAATTATATTTAATTAGAGTTTCAGAAAAGTAAATTTCATATCCACAAATAATTTCAAGGTATAAGTCTGCCTAGGAATCTTACTGACATACACTAAATATTTTTCAAACATCGGAACTATGGTAGAACATTTTTATATTATTAGTAATAAAAAAAAGGATTATTAGAGAATTAGAGACAATTTTGTTTCAAAGAATGTGAAAGCTTAAATACTTCCCTTATTTTATAAGATTTTTAGTGTTGCTTCTGACCTTTAGTCTAATAGTATATAAAGGATAACTTAAGATAGGAAAGTTCTAAAAAACCAGCCTGAGGTTTATTCAAATAATTCAAGGAGACACAGATACCTTGAATTTCCTAATTATTTTACTCTTTTCAAATAAAGTTGTTTTCTGAACTCAAAGCCAACCCCCACATCTATTTTCAATTTCATGTTAGTACATTTTCAGCATGGATAGACATGCAACTTAAAATTTAAGTCTATTAATTTTGCTTTTATATTTATTTTCCATTAAGTGGCTAGCTATAATCAGTGTCCCCTCTTTTTTAGAAATAGAGATACTACCATACTATCCTACTTTTAAACATTGTGGTATGGGGAAATAGATAATATGGTCAAGAGATATT